>KZ073042.1:7536-26772 GCA_002091845.1 Anopheles cracens
GGACGAAGACGAAGGTGTTCCAATGGCACCGAGTACCTTCTCGATGCGCCAGGACTCGGTAGAGGATGCGGCCACCGATTCGGACGATGAATCGGACAGTGACAAATCTGAGGAAAAGAATCAAGAAGAACTGGAAGAGGTGTATCCCGTTTCGATGATGCGCCTGCTGAAGCTAAACTCCCCCGAGTGGCATTATAATCTGTTCGGATGTGCAGCTGCGATCGTCGTCGGGGCATCGTTTCCCGCGTTTGCGGTGCTTTTCGGCGAGATGTACGGTGTAAGTAGGGGATTTCCCCAGCGAGAATTTATCGACCAGCCGTTCAATAATCCACCGTTTCGTTGCAGATTCTGTCGGTGGCTGATCCCGAGTATGTAAAGGAGGAATCGAACTTCTACTCCTTTCTGTTCCTGGTGCTCGGTTTGATCACCGGCTTGGGCACGTTCTTCCAGACGTATCTGTTCAACATTGCAGGCGTTCGGTTGACGTCTCGGTTGCGTCAAAAGTCGTTCAAGGCGATCATCAGCCAAGAGATGGCGTGGTTCGACGAAAGCCGTAACGCGGTCGGTGCGTTGTGTGCCCGCCTGTCGGGTGATTGTGCCAGTGTACAGGGTGCCACCGGAACACGCGTCGGTTCGCTGCTGCAGGCCGCGTCAACCATATGCATTGGTGTTGGCATCTCGTTCTTCTACTCCTGGAATCTAACACTGGTCTCGATCATAGCCATACCGGTGACGTTAGCGTCGATCACGCTCGAATCGCGCTACTCGCAGATGAGCAGCATGAAGGAAAAACAATCGCTCGAGGGAGCTACCAAGCTGGCGGTGGAGGCCATTTCCAATATCCGTACGGTGGCCAGTTTGGGCCAGGAAAAGCACGTCCTGCAGCGCTACGGCAATGAGACGGCCAAGATAGACGAAGCCTGCCGCCGGAAGACTCGGCTACGTGGTACGGTGTTTGCGCTGGGACAGGTCATGCCATTCGCAGGCTACGGTTTGGCACTGTTTTACGGTGGTAAGCTGGTGTCGGAGAAGGAACTCGAGTATAAGGATGTCATCAAGTACGTGGTGGTTTTGAATTGTTGACCAGAGCGTGAGCATAATGTGCATGCCAATGTTTTCTAGGGTCTCGGAGGCACTCATCTTCGGTGCGTGGATGCTGGGACAGGCGTTGGCCTACGCTCCGAATGTAAACTCTGCTATCCTGTCGGCCGGACGTCTGATGAAACTGCTTGATCGTACACCGAGAATGCACAATCCATCCACTTCGTACCATTCGCTTTCACAGGTAGGATCAGCATCAGCAGGACTTTGCTAGGCTTGCGGACATACTAAAACTAACGCTCTTTGCTTACAGCGCACGGAAGGCGATATCAAGTTCACGGACGTTGAATTCCGCTACCCCACGCGTCCGACCGTTCCAGTGCTACAGGGACTTAACTTAGACATTGGAAAAGGACAAACGGTGGCGCTGGTAGGTCCGTCCGGTTGTGGAAAATCGACATGCATCCAGCTGCTGCTTCGATACTACGACCCTGACAGTGGCAAAGTGGTTAGTATTGATGCGAGAACGCCGTTTGACATTTGTGTGTCTTCAACCTCGTACTAACTACATTGTCGTACTGCAGGATATTGATGGCATCACAACGACCGACTTCTCGCTGAGCCGCATTCGATCGCAGATGGGGCTGGTGTCGCAGGAGCCGATCCTGTTCGATCGCACCATTGCGGAGAACATTGCCTACGGAGACAACTCACGTGAGATCGCCATGCCGGAGATCATCGAGGCGGCCAAGATGGCGAACATACACGAGTTCATCGTGAACCTGCCGAAGGGCTACGACACTAGCCTCGGTAGTAAGGGCGCCCAGCTGTCCGGTGGACAGAAGCAGCGTATAGCAATCGCCCGAGCGCTCGTACGGAACCCGCGCGTGTTACTACTGGACGAGGCGACGTCCGCGCTGGACAACCAGAGCGAGAAGATCGTCCAGAATGCGCTCGATCACGCACGGACCGGACGTACCTGCATCATCATCGCCCACCGGTTGACCACGATCCAGAACGCGAACCTGATCTGCGTCATCCAGAACGGTATGGTCGTAGAGTCGGGAACGCACGACGAACTGATGGCAAAGAATCAAATCTACGCGAAACTGTACCAGATGCAGCAGGTGGCGTAAGTAAGGGTGTAAGTAGCTACCGATGGTGAGATGATGTTCGTTCCTAAAAACCCGCACTCTCTGTACGTCTGACTGCCTTCCGGCTATGATGGTGATTCCGGCACACAGTTGGAGGTAGGCTCCACCAACGCTTACATGCAGTATTTTTGTCTCTCACGCAGCCAAACATAGGCGCTACAAGCAGTAGGAAAAGAAGTTCGCCACGAGTAACGTGGTCGCCAAAAAATGAACCGTGACGTTAAATGTCTTGCCTTAAGTAACATGTTTTGCATCTTTTAGTTTAGAAAATTGTTTAGCCATTTAGACACGGTCCGGCAAGGACAGCGGTAGAGCGGTAGCAAAAGCAAAACAAAAACAAAAGGAAACAAACGTACAAGACAAAATCAAAGACTTAACTAGCAAAGTGTACCGTGTGCCGTAATCGGGTCGGAAGATGTATGTTTCAGTACAGCTTTACGGGACCCTGGACCCCGTGCGCCTTTTCGGCTGGATTGAGGATGCGCCCACCGTTCGCCCCACGCAGCTTCGCAGCTTCTGTGCTTGTGTCGAATGGGTGATGGGATTTTCTCGCGGGTGACAACTTATACGTGATAATTGAAGCGCCTCCGTAGGAAGTAATTCTTAGTGATAAACATACCTAGGATTAGTCGAGTGAGCAACAATAAAACCCGGAAGAGCTGATAGCGGCGTGCCGCTGCTTGGCAAAATGAACCGTGCGACACTCTATCGAGTAGCCCTGTCATCAGCCGCCACTTGCAGAATCTTGTGTAATGTAGCGCTTTTCCTAAGGGACAGATAAGAGGAAACGAAACCAGCACCAGCTAATTTTATCACGCTGCTCCTAGTGTAGACACCTAGTTAGCAACCGTTAGTAAACTAAAATCTCCAACCGAAAAAGATAGGCGCGAACCATGCACACACTAGACAATTACAGTAGACCTGGAATGATCGACCGTTGGTGTGGGGTTAGATAGGGGGTTAGGAATGGCGCAATGCATGCAATATTGATGGCAATTATTTATCTCTGTGTACGGAAGAAGAGTGGTCGTGCTTATGTGTAGCGTAGTAAGAGTGTCAGCGGTATATGAATGAGGCTCATCATGATTGACATTGACTGGTTGATTGATTGAATGAATGCACCGGTGAAAAAGAACAGTATGCGAACAAGGGAGCAGTAGCCCCAGGTGCTGCAGTAGCTTTAGATTTGCTACACAAAGCTCTTTATCTCAAATCCACCCGCTCAATTGTCTATCTGAAAGAATTACTTATCTGTTCACTACAAACATGTTTACTATTTACTATAAACGAAATAAATTATACGAAACACTTTTCAAAGCTGTAAGCAAATGAATGTATTACATCAATTGGATAATTCATCGCATGTACATCAAGGCATGCTGGGCAAAATGGTTATTCAACGTATTCTCGGTTGTTCTCGAACTCTAGCTGAATGGACGTGTAACTTAACTTAGCTTCCAAAGTTCCTCGTGCTGTTCTGTTTCACCTCGGAACGAAAAATTCCAATACGAATATTAGTTGTACAGGGTTTGCTAAGCTAAGCTATTCTTCGCTTAAGCTTAATCCGAATCCTTAACGGATTAACTAAATGGACGAATGCTCCAAACTCCAGGTAACGTTCCAGGTCTTCTTGTCCATCTCAATGCAACACGAACTGATCAATTGTTGTGCCCGTTAGGGCAAGCAACTTTTCGGGCGTTGATGAAGTTCCTGAAAATAATAGTGTAGAGAGAGAAGAAAAACGATACAGTCGAACCGCCTCGAGTGGTAATCAGTAGTCGCACCACCATCGTACCCAGTTCCAGCCACTCGTTCGGCAGGCCGGCATCACGCCGTGCGGCAGCAAGTGCGTAACGTAGGGCGAACTGTACCGTGATGCCCAGATTGTACGCCGGCTCACCGGTCGTCTTGGAGCGCAGTACTCCCGCAGGGTTGGAGCTTTTCTGCAGCAACCGTATCCGCATGTCGACCGGGATGTCACGGGCACTCGGCGGTTTGTAGTTCCACGTGCGGTAGTTCGTGAGCGCACCAGTTCCCCGGTCGTACCGCAGCTCCTCGAACACCTGCAGTCCCAACGCCATCACGAAGGCGCCCTCGATCTGGCCGATGTCCAGCAGTGGGTTCATGCTTTCGCCCGTGTCCTCGAGGATGTCCACGCGTTGTATCTGCACCTGGCCGGTCAGTACGTCCAGCTCCAGCTCGGTGGCGCACAGTGCCCACACGGTGTACCCGCGCAGATCCGTCCGCTTGACGTTGTACGAGGCGCTCAGGTTGACGCGCCGCTGGTAGCACGTCTGCACGATTGCCTCCCACGGGGCCGTGCGGTTGTCCGCGCGTACCGGCCGGATGCGCTCGAGCAGGATTTCACAGGCACGCCGGGCCGAGTACGCCACCAGGTCCGTGCTGATGCTGCCGCCCTCGATGAACGCGTTCGGCGAACCGATGGTCGTGTGCGGTTTCACCGTCACGAACGCCAGCGGGATGCCGAGCGTGTGGGCCACCACCTGTGCCACCTTCGTGTTGACACCCTGCCCGATCTCGGCCGTGCCGATCGTGACAGCCACACTGCCGTCCACGTGATAGATCGACACCCAAGCGTTCATCCCACCGAAGTAGGTGATCGGGTGGCCCATGGGAACGATCGCAATGCCACGCTTCTTCCACCGGTTCGTCTCGTTGAACCGATCGATCGCTGCTTTGCGCGTCTGATAGTCAACCTGCTCGTGGAAGGCTGGCAGCAGCGTGGCCATGCTACTGCCCGGTTCCATATTGGCGAGCCGCACCGTCTGCGGATCGAGCCCGGTCGTGAACGCGATGTGCTCCATGATCGTCTCGATGGTTCCGATCGACTCCGCCGTACCGGGCGACCGCAGCCAGGTGGTGCTGGGAGCGTCCGTAAAGACACCACGGAGCCGCAACCGCCAGCTGACGTCGCTGTAGCAGTTCCGGAACGCATCCCGGAACAGCATCGCCATTGCCTCGTAGTTCGATGCGCCCATGTCCTCGTGGTATGTGTTGGAGAGCCGCACGATACGACCGTCGGTCGGACGCACGTCCATCTCGTACTCGCAACGGGCACCAATGCGCTTGCCGAGCGCCTGCATGGTGGTCTCGAACGACAACACCATGCGCACCGGACGTCGGGTGAGATATGCGGCCAAGGCGCAGGCACTCGCGACCCACGCCCCTCGCGACAACTTGGCCCCGTAAGATCCTCCCACCGGGCGTACGATCACGTGTACGTTGCTCTGGCGCATACCGAGCGCCTTCGCGATAGCTATCTGAGCCATGTGGCTGGATTGGGTGGCACTGTACACCGTCATGCCCGTGCCGTCCTCCGATGGTACGCACAGACAAGTCTGCGGTTCCAGCGTGAAATGAGCGTGTCCACGGAAGTGACACTTGCCGGTAATCTTGACCGAGCCCGCGGTACTTCCCGAGCGATGGTACGACCGTCCGACGACGTCCGGTTCGAGCGTGAGAACACGATTGCCCGTGTTGCCCTGGGCGAGAACGTCCTCGACCGTGGGAAGTATCGGTCCATGGTCTTCCGGCTCGCCGTACGACACCTCCACCAGTTCCGCCGCCTCGTTTGCCAGCTCATGCGTCTTTGCCACCACGATACCGATCGGCTGCCCGTGGTACAACACCTTCCGGCTGCACAGGATCTCCTCACGGACGTTTCGGAACGGGAAGGCCGTATTGATGTTACCCTTCAAGGCGGCGAAATCGTTCTCTCCCGGGATGTCCTTCGCGGAGTAGAACGCAACCACGCCCGGAATCGCCAGGGCACAGGCGGGTTCGATTCCAACGATAGGGCGCCGTGCGACGGTGGCCAACACAAACGCCACGTGCAGTTCGTCCGGTCGGCTCGGAAGATCGTTCACGTAGATCGCCTCGCCGGCCGTCTGCAGGAAGGCTTCCAGTTTCGGCAGTGCCTGCGTTAGCGGCCAGTTCGAGGGGTACGTGTCGAAGGATTGGGCACCGCTGGAAAGGGACCGCGGTATTGCTGACCCACCCGAGCGCACCGCCGGATTGGCTACGCGACGATCGCGTGGCGCAATGTGAACGATGAAGCGGTAGAGCAGACCGACGGCCACCTGTCGACGGTAGGTGGCGTCGACGGTTGATGATTCCGTTTGGCCACCGGCTAGCTCGGCGTTGAGCACCGCGAGTGCCTCCTGGAGCATCACATTGTTGAGTGGGTTTTTGCCTTCCAGATACTGTTCCGTGCGTGTGGCGTGGGAAAACTGTAGATATGTGACAAGCAAGATTAGAAGTTTGTACAGAACGGTAGTCAGCGGTTAGGGTTCTGGTCTCGAGGTGATGGCCTGTAGAGGACCAAAGAGCGACTTCCTGTTGAGCGTTTGTTTCTTAGTTCGTGTGTGTATAGATGGAATTGTATATAATGTGTAACATACAAGCATCAAAATGAACAATTCATCATGCACATCACCACCAACAAATCTTTACACAACACGAACGAAGATAATTGAACTAATTAATTAGCAGAAGCAATACTCTACACCGTTATGCAAACAGTTTCAAGTTCACTAGGCCCCATGATGGAGCATGTACAAATACAGCAGGAAAGTTTTCACTAGGGATAAAAAAGCGACCCACCTTCGGTCCGATACCACCGAAGCAAAGGCTCGCCTGCTCGACGTTGATTTTGCGTGCGCACAACCGCAACAGAAAGGCGGCGTTGACATGAGCCGCGGCGTTTTGCGCCCTTGCCGCTACCTTGTACGTCCGAAACACGCACCGATCCGAGTCGAGGGCGGGGAGCGCGATGTTCAGCAACACACGCCGGTGCATGTTGAAGCGTAGGAACTGGCCCGGTAACAGTTTTTCCATCGCTCCGCTGGGAGAAGCTGAAACGCACAACAGCGAAGGATGATAGAAAGCTGGGTTGCTATGGTTGGATCATCTCCCTCTCGCTCCCTCTCGCTCCCTCTCGCTTACCGATGGTCATTTCTACACCGAGCGCTTCGAACAGCACGTACAGATCGGACGGGAACTCCGGATGGCGGTGCTTGAGGGTGAGGTTGCCCGCGATGGTACCCACATGTCGTACCGCCGGATGGGCGATCTCCTCCACGTGTCTGGCCAGTTCGCTGCAGTACGTGAACCGGCGATCCGATTTGGCCGCTTCGCGCAATATGGCCAGGAACTCCGTCAGCGTCACGTTGGCTCCGACGATGACCGAACTACCGATCCAGTAGTTCCGAAGCTCTTCCACGTTGCGCACATCGATGTAGACGCGAAGTTCCTTCGACCGCCTGTACACACCGTGACCCGTATTACCGGCCACCAGTATGTACGATCCAACGCCAGCGTCTTCCTCGCGAAGCACGTCAAAGATCTCGTCGACGGTGCGCACGCGGTACCAGCGTCGATCCAACGCTTGCTGCGCGAAATGGAGTTCCACCGTGTCGTCGAAGCAACCCTTCGCCGTACACTCACGTTCGCACCCGACACAACCCGCCTTCTTGGGCAGATCTTCGATATCCGGTTGGCAGACGATTCCCAGTGCACGCCGTGTCAGACTGTCCTCCGGAGGGGCATCGATGGCGAAAGATTTGAACGCGTCCAGTATGGGCCGGTAGCCCGTACAGCGACAGATGTTCCCAGCCAGGCCCTTCTCCACGTCCTCCATCGTGACGCTTCCGCTGTTGGCCTCCAGCAGGCTGTACATGCTCATGACCATGCCGGGCGAGCAGAATCCGCACTGCGTCCCATTGAACTGGGCCAAACGCTCTTGCACCGGGTGGTACCCGGACGCCTTCGAGCCGATGCCCTCCACCGTGAGGATGTCCATGCCATGGCAGGAAAACACTGAAAACAAGCACTACAGACACGCGCAACATGTGAACAACGTGAACCAAATGCACACCGCCACTTCGTTTTTGGGAAACACGAGAAACACTAACCGAGTTCACGGAGAAGGTGATGCGTTGCTTGGTGACGGGATGGGTGTCAACGACGTTCACGATGCACACGCCACAGCCACCCTCGAGACACATAAACTTGCTGCCCGTCAGGTGTGCTCTGGTGCGGATGAAGGTGTTCAGCGACGCATCGATCGGCAGCTGATCCGACGAAGCTGACCGCGCACGAGGAAAGCGGAAAGAAACGAAAGAGAAATTTGGTGACCGCTTCCGAGAGGCGTGATCGGATGTGTCGCGTACCCTGGTACCGCTTCCCGTTGATCGTAAACTTCACATGCATGACGACGTCCGACGTCGCCATCGCTGGATCCACGCAGGCGGCGCCACCGGTGCACAATTCAAGCGCAAATCGAAGACTGACTACTCCCAGCCGAGCCCGGGGCCCACGGAGACGGCTTCAGGTCAGTCTGGCAGGCCCACTCCGCTCCATATTGCACGCCTCACTGCACCGGCGAGGGACTCGTCCTTTCACGTGTGCTCGGTCGGTGCTGAGAACATCAAGACGCCGGCGGCCGACGGTAAGGGTAAGTCTTCTCTTTTGCCTTTTAAATCGGTGCCACGCGAATCCACACCAGGCCGGCGCGCGTACGTTGGGTTCCCGTTCGATGATTTCGGAAAATCGGTAACAGTTCCCCGACTGCCTCGACCGAGTGCACAACGCGTTTTAGTGTGCTGGCGCTTTTTCCCACTGTGTGACTGACGCCGGACCTGGGTGGATTGTTTTACGAGGGTGCTGTTTGCTTCACTTTCACGCCGTGCGCTTCGTGTTGTGTGTCCCAACGGCGGGAGTCTCCGGGCATGGACGAGGAGGAGGTTCGCTTCACGATCAACGGGCGGCCGTACGCAGGTAAGGGCGATCGAATTTCATATGCGTGAATTGATCTGCATCGGTGGCGCTGGTATCGACGGAATGCAGCGTTGGCAGCTGAGTGCAATGTCTTCGACGCACCGCAGCGAGACTTGCGGGTCTGAAGATCAGTGAAGAAGGTGGAACCAATGGCATTTGAAAGCATTTCAAGTATTTCCGTGAATTGCTGACGTGCAGATTAATTGAAATATCTTTTAAACGATCCAGAGTGTGTATACGAACGGAAAAAAATCTTCAGTACCTAAAGACCTGAGTAGCTCATAAGAGTTACCACTCGAAGAGCAAGGCGAAGAAGGTAACATGTTTGAAGATTATTAGTATTAAAATATTCCACCTGTGCGAGTAATCGCGCCATTTAAAGTTTTCCGACAACACTCATAATTGATGTTCTCGTGCCTATCAATAGAGCGCAACGATTCCAACAGCGCTAGTCACGAACGGGGATCGCTTGAATTTGAAACAACCTCCATAAAATGCCCCGCCAGTTCCCGCGTTCCATCCGGAGACGATCACTTTTACTTTTGTTTTACGACCGTTCTTTGTGTTCCCCGTTCATACGATCAATTGACTTCCCGTACCCGCGCGTGCTGGTAAAGTGTGCCATTAATTAGGGGCCAATCTGTCCATTCCAGCTAACGCATCGACCGTCCCGGTGGACACTTCGCTGAACACGTTCATCCGCGATCATGCACATCTGAAAGGCACCAAGTTCATGTGCCGTGAGGGAGGGTGTGGTGCCTGCGTGGTTACCCTGTCCGGACATCACCCTGTCAAGCGGGCGCGCCACACGTGGGCCGCGAACTCGGTATGACTCACGCGCGGAAGACCAGGTGGCGATCGGCCAAATAACATCATTCTGCATTCTGATATCTCCTTCTCCCGAAAGTGTCTGGTGTCGGTTTTCTCCTGCCATGGGTTAGACATTCTCACCGTGGAGGGGATCGGTGGCCACAAAAGGGGAGCTTATCACCCAATTCAACGGCGGCTGACCGAGTACGGTGGTTCGCAGTGTGGCTACTGCTCACCGGGCATGGTAATGAACATGTACAGTTTGCTGGCGGCACGAAAGGAGCAACTACACACGGTCCCACGGAATGAAGAAGTTGAGGAAGCGTTGGAGTCCAATCTCAGTGCAGCCGAGATCGAACAGGCGTTCGATGGGAACGTCTGCCGCTGTACCGGGTACCGGTCGATACTGGACGCGTTCAAATCGTTCGCCAACGATAGAGACCAGGAACCACCCGTTCTGGACATCGAAGATCTCGTACAGGCGTGTCCCCGAACCTCCGGTAAGACGCCTGCCGTTCCGCGGTGTCTTACGTTTGCCGATGGTCGAAAGTGGTTCAAGGTGACGTCACTAGCGGAAACCTTCGATGTGCTGCACACGATCGGCAACACCGAGCCGTACACTTACGTCGCGGGGAATACCGCTCACGGAGTGTACCGACGGTCGGACCGGCTGCGCGTGTTCATTGACCTGGGTGCGATCGAGGAGCTGCGTCGGCACACGCTCACCGATGAGCTGATTGTTGGAGCCGGCGTTACTATGAGCGAGTTCATCGCACTGCTCGAGCGAACGGCCGAAGAGCATCTGAACTTTGCCTACTGCACCCCGATGGCCCGGCACATCCGTCGAGTCGCGAATCTGCCGGTACGCAACGTCGGAACGATCGCGGGCAATTTGATGATAAAGCACCAACACCCAGAGTTCCCATCGGATCTGTTCTTGCTGCTGGAGACCGTTGGAGCCACCCTGACAGTCAGTGAGTATTGAGGATGGCTTGTTCATCCAAGCAGGCATTGGTTTTCAACAAACGTTCATGCACATCTGTTTCTTTCCCTCGCAGTGTGCTCTACCGAAAGTGACCTGCTCAACGTGTCTCCGCTGGACTTCCTGAAGCTAAACATGCACAAGAGTATCCTCACGACCGTCCGGCTACCACCCTACGATCACGTTAGCACTACGCTGCGCTCGTACAAGATCATGCCCGTGGCACAGAACTCACGTGCCTATGTCAATGCCGCCTTTCGCCTTCAACTATGCCCCGAGCGAAAGCTCTGCACGGCCATCGCAATCTGCTACGGTGGCATCAATCCTGCGTTCGTCCACGCCCAACAAACGGAGGCGTACCTGATCGGGAAACCTCTGTTCAGCGGCGCCACACTCGCGCAAGCGCTCGCACTACTCGAGCGAGAGATTAAACCCGACAGCGTTCTTCCGGATGCGTCCCCCTCGTACAGGAAGCACCTTGCGCTGGCACTGTTCTACCGGTTCACGCTAAGTCTGCACCCGGGCATAAGTCGGGCGATGCGCAGTGGCGCGGAAGGGATCGAACGTCCGCTCGTTTCCTCCGGCCGGCAGTCGTACGATACGTACCAGAAACGTTGGCCCCTGACCCAGAACATCCCGAAGCTGGAGGGTCTGGCGCAGTGTGCCGGTGAGGCCGAGTTCATCAACGACATGCCGGCGCTCCCGAACGAGCTGCACGGTGCGCTGCTTCTTTCAAACGAAGTTCAGGGACGCATCGTATCGATCGATGCGGCCGAAGCGCTTGCCCTGCCCGGTGTGCGAGAGTTCCTGTGCGCGCAGGACATTCCAGGCATCAATAACTTCATGCCGCTCGAGATGGGCTTCCCCGAGGTGGAGGAGGTGTTCTGCAGCGGCGAGGTGCAGTTCGCCGGCCAGGTTGTGGGAATGATCTGCGCCGACAGCTTCGAGCTGGCGAACCGTGCGGTGGCGTTGGTTCGGATCGAGTATAAGCGCGCCAGCAACAGGATCATTCTGCCGACGGTGCAGGATGTGGTCGATGCACTCGACTACAGTCGCGTCAGTGATCAACCGTACGATCGTCATGGCGCGCGCTACCATCTGGCTAAGGAAGGTCCCAGCAGCGTTAGCGGGCGGTTTGATCTGCGCGGTCAGTACCACAATCAGCTCGAGACGCAAGTTTCCCTGTGCGTCCCACACGCCGACTCGATGGACGTGTACAGTGCGACCCAGTGGCTCGATCACGTCCAGATCGCTGTCTCACAGGTGCTGCAGGTGCGTGAAAGTACGCTGAATGTGTCTGTTCGGCGCGTTGGTGGAGCTTACGGTGCCAAGCTGACGCGCGCGACGCAGATCGCATGTGCGTGTGCGGTGGCAGCGCACCGTACGCGTGTACCAGTGCGCATGATCCTGCCGCTCGAGACGGCTATGGCAGGCTCGGGGAAGCGCTGCGGCAGTGTCAGCGAGTACGAAGCATCCTTCGACGCTGTCGGACGTATCAGCCGTCTCTCGCACACCTACATCCACGATGCGGGCGCCTCGCTCAACACGATGCTCGGTGCGATGACTAGCGATCTGTTCAAGAACTGCTACCGGACGGACGTGTGGAAGTTGCGAGGAAAGATTGCCCGCACGGACTGCCCACCCAACACGTGGGCCCGGGCCCCAGGTACCTCCGAGGGCATCGCGATGGTGGAGAACATTATGGAGCACATTGCCCATCGCACCGGGCTGGATCCGGTGGATGTACGGATGGTGAACATTTCGCGCGAGAACAAGATGCACTCGCTGCTGCCTCGCTTCCGGCGGCAGGTCGAGTACGACGAGCGGAAACGCCAGATCGAACAGTTCAACGTGGAGAACCGGTGGCGCAAGCGCGGCATTGCCATCATGCCGATGCAGTACCCGTTGGAGCTGAACTCGATGAAGAATGCTGTTGTGTCGGCGTACGATGACGATGGGACGGTGTCGATCGTGCACGGTGGCATCGAGATGGGCCAGGGCATCAACACGAAGGTGGCCCAAGTCGCGGCCCACATACTGGGCATACCGATCGAGAAAATTGTCGTGCATCCCACCAACAGTCTGCTGAATGCCAACTCCAACGCGTCCAAACACAGCCAAACGACGGACAGTGTTGCCTTTGTAAGTTACAGATCGCTGCGGCCTTCTCTGCTCATCTCTTCATCGCCAATACTTCTCCTTCCTCTAGGCCGTCAAGCGATGCTGTGAGATCCTGCTCGAGCGTCTCCGACCGTACCGTTCGATATTGCGACGCACCAGCTGGGAAGAGATGGTGCGTAGCGCCATCATCGACGACGTAGACCTGCAGGTGTCGTTCTTCGCCACGCCGACCGATATGCGCAGCTACACCATCTGGGGTGTGGCGTGTGGTGAAATCGAGCTAGACGTGCTCACCGGCCAGGTGCTGGTGCGCCGTGTCGACATCCTAGAAGACGTTGGCGAGAGCATGAACCCAGGCATCGACGTGGGACAAATCGAGGGCGCATTCGTGATGGGCCTCGGCTACTACCTGACCGAGGCGTTGGTGTACGATCCACAAAATGGGGCCCTCGTGAACAATCGCTCCTGGAACTACAAGGTTCCCGGCAGTCGGGACATTCCCGTTGACTTTCGGGTATCCTTCCTGAGCAAAAGTTCCAACGCGAACGGCGTGCTACGTTCGAAGGCCACCGGGGAACCGGCGTTATCTCTGAGCCCCGTCGTAACGTACGCCGTGCGCAATGCGCTTCGGGCGGCCCGTCGCGATGCGGGACTCCCGGATGTGTGGCTGCATATGGGTACGGAAGGCGTTTTTTGCAGAATATCTCGTTTCACGAGGATATAATTTCGATATTTTTTTATCTTTTTAGGCAGTGGCATGACACCGGAGAAAATATTTGGACTTTTAGAGTGTTCGATCGATCAGTACACATTCGAATGAGGCTCTCAGCACCAAGAGAATATTTTCTTAAATATGATTTGTTATTTATTAAATTTGTAAAAAAAAGTTGTTTAATTATTCGTTGAGTAATGCTCCAGTATAATATGCAAAAGACCAACGTGAAACATGAATAAATAAAGTCGTAAATAATTTTATTGGTCATGTTAGTTATATAATTCAACCAATAAGTATAAAAAACATTACAAAAACTAGATGTTTCGGAAACTAAAATGTTAAAAAGCATTTTGTTATCTAACGCATGTACATCGCGCTATGCATTTGAATTAGCGTAACGGTCACATATCGAAAACTGCTCTAAACTGCCCATGCAGCAGATCTTTTGTTATGATCTTCTACCACCTGGGTCTTCTCCAAGCTATCATCACACAAATCAGCTGTTGTCATACAAGCTGTCAAATGAACAGCGGTTGTAGAGATGGGCAAGCTAAGCGGATAATTTATTTCATGTTAAATATTCCACAAATGTGCACTCCAATGCTGCAAAAGATGTTACATTTCTTCTGAACAACTGGATATGTTTTGTTTGTTTTATTCAGCTGCATTATTTTGAATATTTCATCGAAAAAACCGCTACCCTGCAAGAAATTGCGCTCGTGCCCGCCAAGCGTGTCGCCCATCACCATCCGACCAGCAAATGTAAACTGTGCGATAGAGCAATGGTGGTGTTGTTTGGAAATTTTATAGGTTTCGTAGGTGTTAATTTTCCTTGGTGTTGTTTTTTCTGTTCTGTTTGAACCTGATTTTGGACGGGCGAAGGTGAAAATTTTATTGCGGTGTGTCGTGAGCGAAGCGTTATTTCAGTTCCGCTAAATATTCTGCCCGAAAGCACAACGCCACGGAAGGAAAACAAAAAACTGTTGCGGCCAGTTTTGCGAGCAGTTCGAGAGCTACGCAATGGGGAGAAACGGATTCGCGAAAATAGCAGCCTAAAACCGCAAGCAGCGACGGGTGGCTTTTTGTTTTGCAAGATTACAAGAAGCTGCATTAATTACTACCGACCATCCCAGTCTCTGCTCCAGTGTTCACCAAGTATCCGACCAGAACGCGCAAGAGGGCAGCAGCATCCCGTTTGTTAAGGTAAGAAAACAGAGGCATACTTTCCGTCGACGCAAATACTGTTGAATCACCGCAGGAACGCAGCGAGGCAAGATGTCGCCAGTGCTGCGCTTTGCCGCACTCAAGGATACCCGCGACGTTCGTTCACAGCTGTACGGTGTGTCACCCCATCGAGCGGGGGTTTCTCGTCTCTCTCGCTTCGCTCTCGGAAGGTCACCTATCCGTTCCTGTCCATCGACAAACGACTCTCTATGTGCAATCGCAGCTACCGTCGTCGTGTCGTTGTAAACTGCAACCAAATCCGTCTTCTATTCATTGCTGTGTGTGATTTTTCCATCCCCATTTCCCGTAACCTTGACAACCACGCGCAGTAAGCGATGGATCGTCATGATGAGCATCAGCATCGTTCATCGTTGGAGCAGCTACCACTGGACGAGCAATTGGTAGTCACTCCTGTAACCGAACACCGATCAGAATGCCAGAGTGTTACCGCCGGCGGCCCGGCTGCTGGGACAGAAGACATGGAGGCGCACGGCGCGGAAAGATCCGGCCCGGCCCGTGGAACCGCGAACGGTTTGTCCACCCACTAGACGCACTGAATGTTTTAGCTGAACCTTGCGCCAACAGAACGATTACTATTACCGCTGGCCGGGGAGTAATTCTGGCTGTGACGATATCTGTTTTAATCTCTCTCTCTCTCACTCCCTTTGCTGTCTTTGTCTCTACGATCAGTAGCCAGAAGTTTGGTTTTTTCTTTGTCATGATTTTTTCCTTCCTTTCCGAGACTCTTCCTAATGTAGAGGAGTAGATTTTTATTACGACACTGCATGACCGAAACGGATTCGGATTACTTCCCTTCTCACAACACTGGCTCTGATTCCCACACACACACACACAAACACACACACACAACTTTCCGTGCAGTTAGAAAAGCACATGCGAGTTCCACCTTACTTTTCTCATCTCCGCCGTGTTTCACTCTCCCCATCCGCCCTGAGCGTAGTAGTGTGGTAAATATTTTTCGTTTATTTTATTTATGTTTCCGTACCGGGGCTCCTCCATCGAATGCGATTGCCGATACGCAATGGTGCGAATTGGAAAAGAAATGTAAAAATTAACCAAACAAACAGTAATATACAAAGCCTGGCGGGTTGGCTAGCCTCAAAACAAAAACAGCAACAGCTACGCCACGCTCACGACGGCAGCGGCAGGCACCCTGGCCTGTGAAGTTCGCCTACTAGGATCATCGCGAGCACATTGCACTGGCTCGTGTTTCTGTGCGCTTTAGCTATTATCAACTTCGTCCGCATGCCGGCCGGCCAGGGCACACACGCACGCAGCGAGCGATGCACGAATGACGAATCGCGATCAGAGGAGATCAGTTGCATTAATCTTATGAAAGTTGTTTTTTGTTGTTTTATAAAAAAAAAACCCTGCGGAGGTTAATTCATTTGATCTTTTGCCCGCAGTTTCTTTCGCTTTCAGCAGCACGCCATCCGGTCGTGAACTGTTTGTTGTTGTTTATACATTTCTTTATTGTCGAGCAAAGGTAAACAGGATTGGCAAAGTACTTGTTTGTGGATATTTATGTTAATTCTTTAAATTCTGTTCTAATTAGATTTTGATACGTTGATTTTATCCCTTTCGTGTCATTGTAATATTTGATTTATCTTATGCCGATCTGATAGATTTCAATCCACTCAAAAAGTTTGGGCTAATTAAATGTTTTCTCAAAAATCTACGACTCGGTGACTCAACATACAACGTGGATTTAGCCATTTCAATCACATTAATCATCATACCAGAAACTCTTTTATAGCTCACCGCCTTCTCCACCGGAGGCGCCTGTCTGTGAGTTTTCTTTTTAACTGCAATAAAAAGATTTCCTCCGTCATATTTGCTCGCCTTACATCCACACGCTTGGCCGGTTGAAGTTGGAGTGCAGCTTTCCGTTTCACTGAGCATTGCCGGCGCGACGTTTGTTGACAAATGCCGAACCGATGGTGGAATGCCTTCCCGCCCTGGTTACTGGTCCGTGTACCTTGCATACCGGACCTCCATGATGCTCCTGATAAGCGATTTGTTCGGTACGGGGGTGGTGGTGATGATGGGATAACACCCTCCACCCGGGGAGGATGCGCTCCGAATACGAAGATCCAACGGCAAACATGTTGTTTGCTTGCCGTTCAAGGTGCTCTCCTCCGTGCATCTCCAGCATCTTGCCACCGCGTGAGGAAAGGGACGAACGGTTGTGCGCAAAACACCACCCAACGCACACCAGTGCCGGGCGTGATCGCGACGACGAACCTTGGCACCGAGAGGTGGGCCCGTATGGTAGGCGGCAGTGTAACGGCGGCCCAGTACGTATTTTGCAACGTGCCGGAGAAGATCATACACCCTACGCTCCCGGTACAGTGTACGAAAGTATATTGGGATTTTATTGTTCTTGCGGTGAACATTCGTTTTGCGCACGGAGGAAGAAAAACGTTCGCTCGTGAAACCATGTTTGAAGTGATATTTTTGGAAAGAATGGAAATCGAGCACCTGCTTCGGTATCTGGCCGCTGGGAAGGGAGACGATACGGTGGGGCAGTCGCAACTGCATCGTATCCGCTCCAGACATATAAGTGAGTGTGGAAGAGGTGTAATTTAATCTCATGGTAGCGATCATGTGCAAGTGTCTTGAGGAATGTTCGATCTTCTCTCTATATACAATCGGAAAACCTGTTCAGATGTCTCATTAAAATGAAATGGATGAAATTATAGCTAAAGCTTACCAGAACTGTACAAAAGCTACGCTACCGTTCAAAAAATGACGCCAGTCAATCTGATCTTCAACGATACATCTTGTCAACGGGCTTTATACGGACATGTCATAGTTACGAAAAGTTCTTAAAATAAGAGATGAAAGAGATGCTCAAAATAGAGATAAAAGGGTTTCTTTCATGAATTATATTTCAAATTTCAACAATTTATCCATTCGGGGAAAGTTAAACGTTTCTTTACGACCACGGGACACAGACTTTAGTTGAAGAAAACTTTCGTTATAGATACAGAAAACGCCATTGTTCTATTATCCCTCCCCCGCTGCACTTGATCTTGCCAAATCGCATGAAAATAATTATTTTATTGTATTTTTTCCCATTTTTTACACTTGTTCATCTTCTTTGAATGTGTAACAACACTAGAAAAACGGAACGTATTCATCTACTCGTTGAATGGTTCGTCTGTGTTCCATATCATTCATAGCTCTTGATACAATTGGCAACCCTTCCGTCTTTGCACTTTATCTCTACTCTATGAACTATCCCCTTGGTGTTGTTAGCTTTATCGATGTTCTAGCATTCCAGCAAGCTTTCACTCTGCTGCCGTTTGCACCAACCATTAAAACCAAAAATACCTTTACCATTAAACAGTCTCTCATGCTCTGCTTTGCGACGTTTCATTACAGTTCGATCCCGCGTCCGTTACTGGCTGAACGACATCGTCGATGAAATGCGAAAGAAAAGCCCGGCATCGGTTCAGAAATGGGTCGATTCGATACAGATACCAACGGGTGCGGGCGCATCGGCCGGAGTCGACAACGAGATCATCCCACCCACTCAGGCCGGTGACGGTGCAACGGTTGACGGATCCGATTTTTCCCTACTCACCGATCAGCTAGCGGCGACGGCGCAACAAACAAATGCTGCTCGCACCCCGGATGAACTCGATCACCACGACTGGGTCGGTATCGAGGAGCATCTCGATGCCGGGGAAGTGGATCCGGAAGAGGGATACGCACGGGAAAACGCCAACCAACCTCAATCTTCACAATCCGAGCATGTACTTAGTGATAAAAGGAGCGTTAACAGAAAGACTACCAGTACAACGGCCAGCCATGGCGTTCCAGCGGAGCCACAGAGTGCAACACTTGCCACCAGCACGCCCAAGGCGATCAGAATGGATGACTGTGCTCGACAATCGCCAGTAGCGGATGGAGCCGTGACATCCGGTCTGTCCATTCGGAGCTTTCTCTCGAAGAAATCACTCCTCGGGAAGTTCAGTCGATCAGGTTCGCAGCTCGATCAGAGTCCAACGGCGGACAATGCATCGGAGGGGCTGGAAAGTGCAGGGATGGAAGGGGATCGACAGCATGCGGAGGAGTCGTGTGGTGCCGTACCGTCCTCAAACTCGCCCTTCGTGGTGGGTAAGAGTAAGATTAACGAGTTCTATGACAAGCTCAACATGAACAAAGCCAAGTATGGGTTAATCAAAGCGAAAAAGCTTGACATTCGCAACATGCTTAGTAGTGGTGGATCGTCCAACAAACGGGACACTGGCGACGTAGCGCAAAACGTATGTGAACCGGCAGTGCAACCGACACCGACGGATGAGTTCGTGGCGGATGAAGTCGATGCCGAACCACGTCTGGCGGGTGAATCAGACGTGGAG
>KZ073042.1:26782-49841 GCA_002091845.1 Anopheles cracens
CTTACCTCATATGCACACGACTTCTCTCCTGAAGAGAACGAGAGCAGCTGCAAAAGCGTTACTTGTGGTGGTGGTGGGCGCGAACGCTACGCAAACGCAAGAAGTAGCCCATCGCGAACACCACCGTAAATGTTTCGACGTTATTTGTGGCCGCGACGTTGAAGCCGATGGTGGTGGCCGCTTGGCGTGTGCTCTCCGCTTACACAAAGCAACACCATCCCGCCGTTCCGTTCCGTTCCGTTCCTTCTTCTTCTGCAGCACAGGAAGAGAGGGTGTTCGTCGCTTGGTGCGCGTTGATGTCGTGGCTATTCGTTCGATGCACACGGGTTCCCTTCACATTATTCGGCTCAGCTCGACCGCAGTCCGAGTGACATTTAACGTTTTGGCTTGATCGATTCGCCTGCCGTGTGCCGAGACGTGGTGGTGAAGTGTGAAAAAACGTTATCAGTTAAGTGATAGTGATCAGAAAGCAAAAAACAAGAAACAAAACGCTCGATACAAGTGTTGATACGGAACTGTCGCGCCGCCAAAGTCGAACCAGGCTGATAAAACACAACAACTCGCCACCACTCCAGCAGCCGTTCGAAACCGTGCGGAGAAAACGCAGAAGCCGAACACAGGGGGAAAGAAAAACAACATAGTTATGTTGCCGATGCTGGTCCGATTGCCCCGGGTCGGTTGCCTAATGGTGGTGCTGTTGGCGCTGCTGCAACTCGTCGGTTCTGGGAGCGGCGCCGTAGGTGTGTATATAAGTCTACATAAGTCACAGCACTGCACCCTAAACGGTGCACAGAAAGGCAGGCAAGAAAGTAAAAGGCCACCTCGCCTTGGCGCTACAAGTAACCGGCCTCTCGTAGAGTGAGTGTCTTCGTTTTGGCTGTCCGGTGCTGGCGAGAACGAGTTTCCATCCTCCAGAGCGCTAGGCTCATCCATCTCATTTGCAACGTGTTGACGGGTTCCTAACCCGCCCCGATCATGCGTTTACGCCAAGCATATGCGCTCAGAACACGCGCTTGGTGTGGCCTTGGGGCAGTTCGTTGAAACGATCGCTTAACGGACCCAATGGAATCCACTCCGCTGGACTTCCTGATCGCGTCCAATTACGCTTCCCACTCTACGAGCAAAATGGACGGCGCGGGGCCAGTGTGTGTGTAGAAAATAAGCACCCGTTGAGAAAGTGGCGGAGAAAAGAACAAAACGGATGAAACTGATGCGCCGAGATATGGATCTAGCAGGTATTAAGAACTGGTATGCTCCAGATCTTTTTTGGATGTTTTCAAAAGAGCTGCCCAAAATTCTAAAGAGTATCATTTGCTTGACTCACTGGTCATCAAATCATTTCAAACAGGAAATCTAAATGCCAAAGGAACTTACTAATCGTACTTTTTCTAAGAATGGCTGAATCAGGACTTCCTGATTCCATTCCTTTTCAAACAACACCCCCGAACACCCCACAACCATTCATTCTTGTTCTTGCTCGTGTTATGACCGGAGTATGACTCACGTTGCAGATCGTTTCAAGTCTCGTTCGCTCGCCACTGTATCATATTGCGGCAATTAATCCATTTCCATACCTCTCCAACTCGGCCGGCACCATACCCAAGTTTGTTGTGAAAGTTTCCCCATTCTAAGCGACCCTAGCTCTGGCTGTAGAATGTCTCGGTGATTTCAACGCCAGTAGTGTAGGTCACATCCAAATGCGTAGCTCTACCGTTTTGGAGGATGAAAACGATGTTTTTTTTTTGTGGGTGTTGTTAATGTTTTTGAACACACATACACACCAACCGTACTGTAACTCGTCTGTTTTCAGTATCTATCCAGCGCTTTGTGAATCCCGAATTTAGTATAATTAGTCTAGATCTCAAAGCTAGATTTAGCATCGAGGCGATTTAATTTCCACTTCTCACAACGATTTCAATGTCTAGTCTCTTACAAGACACGCCTGGCACGTTTATTTGAATCAACCGCATTGTCGACGCTGTTTGGAGTGCGCAACCGGAACAGACGTTTACACAGGCCTTGCCCAAAACATGATACATTTAGCATCGACAGTCTCTAATTGATGGTTGCGTTTGCTAGCGGCCAGGCAGCAAAATAAGAGGAAGAAAATATCGCTCCATTGTGCTTTGGGTGTTTGAACAGCACCGATACATGTAGGACATTTCTTCCGGGAAGCTAGCAGACAAGCGAAAGCATTATTTCCTCGCAAGCCACCCACGATTACACTATCGGAAGTATGATGTACGTCTTAACGTCGTTTGAGGCAAATGTTTGGAATGTTGTAGTTGTATCGATATCGCACAAGGAAACAGTGTACGACTCATTAATACTTCCGAATATGTGCTTGGTAGCAGAGTTTTGCGCCTAATAGCCATACCTCTGGAAACTATGCATTCAACTTCAAAGTATGCTAAAGATCCTACAAAAAAGTTTTACCAAAAAAAAAACTCTTTAATTACTGTGCCATATCTTCATACCAGAAGATTTTTTGCCGAATAGTTTACGATCACGGTCAGTTGCCTTGCTGTGTTTGATTCGTTGCCCATGGCTTATCGTGAGCTTACCTTTGAAGCCAATATGACCGCCGAACGTTGGCCTTATCGAGGACAAGCCAACCTGTATGCCGGCAATGAAAATGCAGCCTCATATCCGACATGCACTCGGGCCAGTTAACTGTTCCACACAGAAGACCACCGAAGCGTGACACATCGGTGAGGGGTTTTTGTGGTGGAATGTTTTGACGCCGCCAGCAAGCGTAAGTAACGCCGAGGAACCATCGCGCTTATTGTTTTTTCCTCGTGTTTCCTGGTTTTCTGAGGCTTTTGGCGGTTTACACCGTCACCGAAACGATTTCCTGAAGTTCCTGTTCAGTTCAGCTTTCTGATTATTTACTTGTTTTTACAGTGACGGACCACGATCGGGTGGTGACGTGTTACATTTCTACCTGGGCCGTTTACCGCACCGGAAGTGCGTCGTACGCGTTGGACGCATTCGACCCGACGCTCTGCACGCACGCCATCTACGCTTTCGCCGGACTGGACGAGGAGAAAAATGCCATCAAGTCACTCGGTAGGTAGACGGATCGCTGATACCTTCGTGGTGTATCAAATTAACGCGTACGTGTTGCTTCTTCACAGATGCGTGGCAAGATCTGAAGGATAACTACGGCAAGGGAGGTTACGAGAAGCTGACGGGCATGAGGGCGGCACATCCCCATCTGAAGGTTCTGCTGGCGATCGGTGGCTGGAACGAGGGTTCGGAGAAGTACTCGAATCTGGCGGCTAATCCAGAGCGACGTCAAGCGTTCGTGAAGAATGCACTGGAGTTTATCAAGTAGGCTGCTAGAATTACTATTGCAGAAGAGTTCTCCGATCTTACGCGCTCTCTCACCTCCCACAGACAGTACGGATTCGATGGGCTCGATCTGGACTGGGAGTATCCGACGCAGCGCGGTGGCAAACCGGTCGACCGTGAGAACTTTGTGGCGCTCGTACGCGAGCTGAGTCAAGTCTTCCGGAAGAACAACCTGCTGCTGACATCGGCCATCGGTGCGGGTAAAGACACGATCGATTCGGCGTACGACGTGAAGGCTCTCTCGAAGTACCTCGACTTCCTGCACATCATGTGCTACGACTACAATGGCAGCTGGGACGGCCGAATCGGGCCGAACGCGCCCCTCACCAGCCGTGACTTCCTGAACGTGGAGTACTCAATCGAACATCTGCTGGAGCTCGGTGCACCGGCTAGCAAGCTCGTGCTGGGCCTACCGTTCTATGGCCGCACGTTCGTCAGCACCGTCGCCCAGGCGCGGTTGGGAGATGCGGCGGACAAGACCGGGTTCCCCGGACCGGCCACCAAAGAGAACGGTTTCATGGGCTACAACGAGGTGTGCGAGGAGCTGAAGCGCAACCCGAGCGACTGGCAGCTCACGTGGGATCCGGCCGCATCGGAGATGGTGGCCACCAAGTCCAACGGTTCCATGTCGCAGGTCGTGGTCTACGACAGTACGCGTTCGATCGCGAACAAGGTGCGGTTTGCGGTGCGCCAAAAGCTTGCCGGACTGATGGTGTGGTCGGTCGATACGGACGACTTTAATGGGCTGTGTGCGCCGGAGGAGGACACGTACAGAGACTTTGGCGACCGGAATCAGGTTGCGCTTGCGATTCCGCCACCTGTCAGCGGCAAATACCCGCTGCTGAAGACGATCAGCAATGCCGTGGTCGTCGCGTCAGATGAGCTGACGCAGGAGAATGTAATTCCCCACGTACCGGACGAGGTGCCAGCGGCCGGTGGTGGAACGGCTGCAGGATCGTCGGGTGCCACGTTTGTTTCCGTATCGAGCTGGCTGCTGGGTTTTGGACTGCTGTTCGGAGCAGCGGCCGCTGTTGTTCGGACGCTTTAAATGTATACAACTGCCTGCTGTAAGTTTATTTGTAATTAAATTTCCATAAATATTTTTTAATATTTTAAACAACCGGTTCGGATGCATTAGATAGCTGATCGAACAAGCTTACAGATGACATTCATAACGACTGTTGTGAGTCAAACACACAACCGAGATAAACATACACCCAGGTTTGCTTTTAAAAATTTACAACCATTTATTTAACTTTTTTTTCTCAGTTTATAATATACATATCACCTCGTGCCGCTTATTGTGGCAACTCGTTTAGTAAGTTACTTAAAAACGCCAAAAAATTGTCTGACTCACTGAGTCCCTTTAGATGAAGCAAAAGATCTATGGGTACATGTGGGATCATAGATGTAGACGCTTTAACAACCGCTTCAATTCTGGGTCGATCAGACGTTGTCGCTTCCTCCAGCGAATGCCCCAACTCATACTCCAGAAGGGCTTTCGATAGCTCGAAGTTTGTGCAGTGCAATGATTGTATCACAATATCATACCCTTCATCCTTCATCCCAGTAACCCCTCGAACGCCCTTTGAGATCACATGGTGCAGGAATCGTTTAGCCCACTCGACGTGGTGCAGCGTAACGGCCTCGTAAAGCGCTTCACGATTGGGATACGCTGCAAAGTCGGGATTGTATGTCACTATCAAATCCAGCATTTCAATGGAATCGGACTGTGCGACCCAGTGCAGCAAGGAGCGACCTTCTCTGTCCACCATATTCACCGGTTTGCTATCATAGTCCAGCAGTAGTTTCATTAGCGAAACAGAGTTATATCGCGGGACAATTGCAACGATGAGGGCTGGCGTTGCACCGTCCACGTTCTGCACGGTAACGTCGATGTTGTGCTCCAGTAAACGTACTATAGCACTCGCATGTCCGTTTGCAGCGGCAGTGTGTATCAGTCTGTTGCTACCGTAGCCATCGTCTAGCTCCAACAGAGAGACTCCACTACCGTTGCGGAGATCACACTTCAGACACTCGTCTATAAAGTACAGCGCTATCGGTTCGGTTTGAAGCCGCAATGCCAAGTGGATGGGCGCTTCTCCGTTGTCGTCCGCTATCAAGGGATTGGCACCATTTTCCATCAACAGCTGCATCGTTTCGCTATCACATCCATACTCTATAGCCTTGCGCAAAACAGTTTCTCCGTCGGTTGTTCTAGCGTTTAGCGTTTTGGAGAGATCGATGTAACTATCCGATGGAAAGATATCGAACGCACAGTACGAGCTTTCAATACGCATAAAATGTTCGGTACAGCTTTCTTTAGAGTACGTTGCGTACACTACCGGGTACTCACTGAACAACGATGAACTGGCGAAGATATGTAAATTACTAAGCAATGAGGCTGTATTGTTTATACGTAGTGTGACATCTAATGGTTGAAGAATAGTTGTTGCAGTAAGGATATGAACGGAGACCGTTACACCAGCATCGATTTCAAATGTTTGCCACCATAACTCGTTACTTGTTGAACTCAGGGCAGTGATCATATATTCACAACATCTCGTGATGTCCCACTGATCGTGTGCCGTGCAGAACTGAACGATTGATGTACTCATCCGGAACACAATGTTTCCAAGCGTCCCAATATCGTCGAGATGTCGCATACTGCGGGAACGTTTCAGCAGCATACGTAACATATCCGAATCACCTGTTTCAGCCGCACAGCATAAGGATGTAGTACCCAAGTTGGGTTCCTCGACGAAAGCGATCATTTTCCAACGTTCCAGAACGTTCATCGCTAATGTGCAGTGCTCCGAAGCAAGTGTGACGCGCTGCGATAGCCTGCTGTCTATTTCACTCCACATTGTGTTCCAAGCAGGCTGTGCGTATCCCTCCAGGATCGCTTCATGCAGCGTCGTAGAGCTATCGAGCCAGTCGAATCCCAGTAACCGCAGTGCCCGTATCATTCTCGACGAAGCTGTATCGTAACTCACGGCCACAGAAAAAGGATGTTCGATAAGCGTGCCATAGATCGAACGATTTAGGGAAGTTATTCTTCGTATCACTCGCACTTGGCCGTGCATCACAAGCAGTGGTAGGACGTTTTTCTCTTCGTTGAGATAATCAGACATCACCACATCGACGGCAGCATCCGAATCTAAAAGCAGCTGTACGCATTTCCCGTGTTTGTTTAGTACAGCTCGATGCAAAGCAGTTGACAGAACTTGAGGATCTAGAATTCGGTGGCTACCTTGCATATACTTTAACATGGTGTATCCTCCATGAAATGCCGCCAATATGAAGCATTCGTGTAGGACTTCCGGTGGGCATCGTTCTTGAGCGAGTAAGTACATGAACGCAGTGTCGTTTTTAATTTTTATAGCCGTTTTCAGTAATGCCATGTACACTTCGCCGTCGACTTTGGTTTTTTTCATTATATCTGTCAACATATCATTCCAGTGAAGGACGATTACCAGCTCTAGAGCCTTTGGATCCGCGGGGTACGTTTTGTGTAGCAATAGTTCCACGGTAGAACGCAATCCTCGCAGGATCGCTTTAGTTAGATGACCCTCATCGGTTCCCACCACAAGACGATCAATTTCTCGCAGACACTGTTCATTACCGTGGTCGAGCAAATTATTGAGCAATTGTTGTCGTTCCGGCAAAGTCATCGCTGACAGCAACTCCACGCACAAGTGGGACATTAAATCCGGCCAAGCGCAAAATTCCCCTCGAATCAGTTCGCCGTCATCGACAATCTCGCTAGCTTCCTCAAAATTGCGACGTGCTAACGCTCTTTTCAATCTGATATCGGAAAGCTGATAAGCGTCTGCATAGCCTGCAAAATAAACCCCCAATAGGAGTACAACGGACGAATCAACACGACAGTACCAACGCGCCATATCTGTTAGCGGAAGAAAGGTCGGTGCAATGTTTCTAATGTCCGGTGAGCAGCAAAATCGACTCTTTATCTCTGCACCGGAGCGCATCGCTGCGTGAACTTGGGCCAAATCGTCCTTTTTCAAGGCCACCAGCAGTTGCTGCTGCTCCTCCACCCAACGGTACGTATCCTGCAGGGTTGGAAAGTTTAAATGCACCGTCTCGTTGGACCGCCGTTCAAACAACCGAACCTCCGTGTGGGCAAAGACGAACGCATTGATCACCAACTTGGAGTCTCCACTGACGGTGAGCAGGTTGTAGGACAGCGAATCGTGTGCCAACAGGTTACGATAGTTTTTACCCTGGATCATCGGAATGCGGTGCTTCATGTAGTGGAAGCTATCGCCGAAGTACCCGACAGCTGTTAACATTTCGCACAGCTCCAGCTGCAGATACTCGAGGGAGGCAAGGAAGTTGTCGGTTAAGATTACAACTGCAACGTGCAAAACATCCGCAGTCGCTACGCCATACTGCTCCAGGATGGCCCGTAGCATGGTGCGGCGGTTGTCGAACAGCGCCTGCAGATGCTCCTGATCACGTAAGCGGAGTTTGCGCGCAAGCGACTTGTCCCAAAGGAGTTTGCGATGGGCGCAAAACGTTTCCAGCACTTTCCATTTGCTGTGCAGGAGAAATATATTCTCATAGTAGGGTCGTAGCATGTCCCTTAACTTGTGTAACGCTTGTTCATCCACGCTGTCCGCAACCCCGATGCTTTCCACCAGTTCCCGTGTACGAGAGAGGCAGTAATCCTCGTCGGCCGAACTCAAAGCAACCTGTAACATCCCGAGCTTGCAGGAGATGGTCGTAGGATCGATCCACTTCAACCGCCAGTCTAACTCTTGAACGTACGACAGCTTCGCAATACTAGCGTCCCATTTGGTGCAGATGGTTTCCAGCAGGCGATTCGGATGATATGATTCCATCTTCCAGTGGAACATTCGCCGTACCGTTGCCAAGTCATTGCAGGAGAAGCACGATTTTCGTAAGCTCTGGAAATCGAACGACTTCTCGATGTCTAGCATTGCTTGCAGCTCTTCAAACATAGAACACTGCAGTTTAAATTGCGCATCTATGTGAGCGAACTGAGCCGTCTGGCTAACCTCATTCTCACGCAGCTCCGCAAACAATGCCTCCACGTGGGTAAAATACTCCTGAACGAACTGGACGCTTTCGTGCTGCAGCGGAAGTATCGTGTCCTTTTCGCCCACATACATGAGTAACGCTCGTAGCGCTTCCAGCGTGCCGCAACGCCACAGCGTACCATAGAAGCTACGGCGAATGTTGGCCAACGCTAGGATTTTTAGCAGATGCAATACAGCACCGATCACCGCCTTATGTTCTGGTATTTCACGGAAAACCCTCAGCTCCAGCTCGTCGGTAACGCGCAACCTCGTCAGCGAATAACCTCGCGCATAGCGGTCCCGGTGAAAAATGTTCATTGCCGAGAACTGTTCGGTGAGCATGCGATTCATGGCCTCTTCGACGCGGCCATTCGGCATGTTGGGCGTGCTTTTGGTGTTCTTCATCGCTTCACCCAGCACCATGACGGCGCGCCGAAGCGAATTCAGGAACACGGCCGTATTGGCGGGCGTTGCCTCCGCAATGCGCGAGAAGGCGACGATAACTTTGTGCAGTGAGTAGAACTGTTTCAGTTGGGTGTAGCACTTCGCTAGTCTTCGTCCGGTACGACGATCCTTGCCCCGCATTAAGTGCTCCAAATCGAACCGTTCCCCGGCAACGATTTCCGCTGCGATCGTGCCGGCAGAGTCGGTTTGTTTAGATAAAGCGATTAACCGATCGGCAACGTTTTGTGGATGAGCAGCGTGCTCCAGTCTGTGTGTTATCTGCGCGATTAGGTGATCTCGAGCTGCGCTATGTATTGCCTTCACTTCCTGCATCTTCTTCTCGGTCCACCGTTTGTCGATTTGTTTCACACGCTTCATCATCTCCTTGATCAATGCGTCTCTGTGACCGTCGGTTGCGTCGCTTGCTTGGACCTTCTCTTCGAATTGTTTAACGACATGAGTTTTGTTTTTTATATCCGATTGATGGATTTTCTCCATTAGCTCCATGATCAAATGTTGCTTCTGCTGCGCTCCTAATGGTTTCACTTCCTCCACAATCGTGATTATTTCTTGTTCCACTGTCCTTAGTGACGCTTGAACGAGTTCCAGCTGGCGTGCGATCATGCGTACATACTCCATCACCTGGCATTTATTCACCATCAAACGACAGACGAGAAATTTGTTTTCATTATTAAAAATGTTTAGAAATATTGCCAAACAAAATATAAGCTCACGCATGGGCAGATACGCCAGAAACGCTTTGTGCTGCAGGAAGTACAGGTGGTTGTGTATGACGTGCAGTCTGTCAAGCAACCGGTCGTCGACATCCTCATACTTCCTCGTGTCGTACTGCCGATCGATTGCGCTCCAACAGTCAATCACCACCTCGATGTGGTGCCTCCACTCATCGGTGCTATTTCCCGTCCAATCGCCCGACAGGTGTCGATAGCCATAGTCAGCCAGCTTCCACAAGGCAAATACTCGCAGTTCCGGCGCTATCAGGAGACGCTTAACGCTCAACTGTGTTAGCGCACTGGTCAAGCTTTGGAACAGTTGCGCTTCGTCCATTGGCCGGAGCGCGAGAAACGTGCGGAACAGCTCCGTGGAGTTATGTTTCAGCATCCTGTAGCAAGCGGTTGCGTCGTCGGCTCCTTCGATCACGAGCTGGATGATGCTTTCGACAAACGCCGGGTGAGCGTTATGCGCATGTGTCAACCTAGCCAACACCGTCCGTCCCTTGCTGTCGGTCGCCTCACAGTCGCACAGCCCGCTTGTCAGCAGATGGCGCACCAGCCCGAGATTACTCACGTCGGCCGCTTCGACGAGATACGCGAGTGGCGATGCGCCGTACGTCGCCTCGAACTGTAGCATGGTGCCGATGGTGGAACTTTCCAAGCAACGGGCCAAAGTCTGCTCGTCTCCATCCGCGATTGCATCGAAAATTGCAGCAATGGCAAGCAACTCGTTCTCGTCATTTTCCTCACAATTTGACATTCCAACACACACGCGCACGACGAACCGAACTCATACCACCCTACAGACTGTCAAGCGATGGGCGATTGGGGACGATCGAAACAACCCCAACGCGCTACTCTAAGATAATCATAATCTCTCCGCGAAACAGTGGCTCTCTCGCGCTCTCTCGCGTGTCGAGAGACTGTAAACAACAGTATGTGGAGAACATGTTGGGGCATCGGAAATCTCATCTGTTCACAGTGGATCACTGTTTTTGGAATCTGTTTATGATGTTTTATTATTGTGTGCCAATTAGGATTTAGGTAAACGACGAGCGGAAGATAATCGACAATTTCCGAGGGAATATATTGATAAACATTTGTAATATTTGATTAAAATTACACAGACTATACAGATATTGCTGATACAATTTTAAGTAAATTACTTTGAAATTATTTTGAATTGTGTTCAATTAACCGTACTTCACAAATTTGATTAAAAAACAGCACTGGTGGGCTATTGACGGTTTCGCAGTGCACAGATCCTTGTGATATAGCTCGAAATCAATCACAAACAAAGAGCTTCTGTTTTCGTTTTATTATATGCCGTCTTCGCGCAGCATCATATCGCTTTTATTAACAAAATCAATACATACTAGTTATTTCCTTCCGGCTTCATCGCGTTCACCTGTTTGTTTAAACGGTTGGATTATTAATGTTTACTATTATTATGCGTGTACTGGATGCCGTCTGTCGCAAATGGATAGGGATCTGACGATTTGGAGATGCACTGGAGTAGAAAATCCACATGCCTCTGTTTGTGCGTAGCTGTCGTTGCACATTTGATTTGTTTCTTTTTTTCCTCCGCACAACTTTGACGTAATTATTACTCTTCGCATTGATTTGATTGTAGGTACACCTGTCGCAGACGTGCAGACGTCAGTCGCACGGGTTGCACATCCGATGGCGATTGATTCCGACAGTTTCTCCACCGTTCGGGGCCTCCATTTGAACTGTTTTTTGAGCGATTTGTGGTTATGCGCTTCTCCGTAATTCCACTAACATGTATGGCTTACTTAGATGCATGCTTAATACTTAGCCACATGCAGCACTGCTTGCTACTGGGACTCGGTCCGGTCGAGATTTAAACCCAAGTCTACCGACCATGGTAAATGAGACCGCCATCTCTTTTGAGCGAGTTATATTTATCATACATTTTCACGACACGCTGCTCCACTACCAGCCAGGACATCTTACAATACATAGTGTGCTACACGGGATTGAAAGAGGTCCGTTGGCGAAGACGATTTTTTCCGTAACAAAACTTCCAAACCAACATAGAGAAGGAAATCCACGCATAACAATAATGGCATAGAGTTTTACCTAAATAACAGTAATTCCAAATATTGCGGGCAAGCTCGCGATCATTTGTGCTAAGTTTCAGTAACGCGTTTGTCTACTAGGTTGGGCATATATGTACACTAAATACTACTTTGCGGCGTGGATGTCTTGACAGTGACGAACGAAAGTGGAATTCAAACTGGCGTAAACTGCTGCAACTTGTGCTCGCTATCTAATACCGACCCTAGCTGTATTAAAACAAAATGTCCTACCGAATCCATAGTGGGATCCATGTGTTAAAGCTACCACAGTCGAGGAGATCTGCTCCAGTGTTAGTGGGATCTACTAGTTTGGTTGAACAGCTTCCCGTAGCGGACGCTAACCACACCGATTAAACAATATTTTGGTGGCTCTGAGTGTGGCGAATCTGTGGTATAGTAATGGACGAGACAGTTCCGGATGGATAGGTTTTCGATTAGGCGTTTCCGTTTTTGTTCACACTGTCCGTACGAAGAATTTTCTCTATACAACCGTCTAAATCCGACCACCCCAAAAACAACGTGGGATGAAACATTTATGTGGCTAACCTACATCCTGACGCTGACCTAATGCTGACGGGCAGACCGTTCGATCAATATCTTCCAGTGGGCCGAAATTGCGAAATGGTGCAACTAAACGATAAGTAAGAGTGCGACATTTACACGACCTGACGAGTTCTACTGACACGCCTCCCAGGCTCCCACGCCCAACTATCCCGTGAGGGTCACTCACACGTACACTTCGTCTCACAAGCGTCTATCGCCGGCAGCACGTCTCCGTTCGCCATCGATGGCCGGGTGGTCCTCGTTGTCCTCGTTGCTGCTGACACTGTCATTGATGTCCGGTGCCGGCCGCCGACTACCGACCGGCACCCCCACCGAACCCTCGCCGTTGGAAGACGAACCGTCCGACGAACCGACGACGCTTTGGTGGTACGGGCCGTGGTTGCGGCCCTCGGGATACAGCAGCCCGACATCGCTGCCGCTCAGGTTCTGGATGATCGAGCTGATGTTGGTGCCGAGACTTTGACGTTTGATCGGCGTAATGTTGAGGTTTTTCGGTGACTTCGGTTTCGACGACGAGGCCGCCGATGCTGCTGCTGCCGCCGCCGCCGTCCGATCGGTCCGATCGCCCGGTCCGGACGAGGACGCCGGTAGAGGGAACGGACCCGGCATGTCCTGGCATGATGATGACGATCGCCCACCGTCAGGTGGTTCGAAGGGTGTTAGCGTTAGTGGTGTCGACTTAAATCTATGCAATTCCTTCATTACCTCGTACTGGGAGTCGGGCGCCAGGAAGATATCGTGTAGGTTCTTGGTCGAGCGTCGATGCGCCTCCTGGCTCTGTTCGTTCGACGAGTACGGGTAGGAGGCGATGAAGTTACACCCGCCGACCGGGGCGTCGTGTTCCGGGTGGACAGTGGTACCACTATCACCCGGTGGCTGCTGTTGGGACGTCTGCTGCTGCTTGCCACCGGCAAGACCTGCGACGATCGACGGGAAGTTTGTACTGGGAGTGGCCGGCGACAGATCGGTGTAGTCCGTCCGCTCGCCCGAGTCCACCGAACACATGCTCTGGCGGGAGTGATCCTTCGGGATCAGCGACGACCGGGGCATAACCGGGGGTTTATCACCCAGCCCCAGTACCGCCTGTGGGAACGGCTGGCGGCTACGGACGGAGGGTTCCCGTTTACCGAACCTCTGTGCGATGTAGTCGTCAGCTTGGTCCTGCTGTTGCTTTTCTTTCTTCCGCCGTTGACTGGCGTCTTCGTAGTAGTTGTCATTCTTCACGGACATGTTGCAGCAGCTGCTCACGTCGGCGAAGTAAACCTCCGACTCGGTCGGCTCCAGCAGCTTGCCAGTGACACCGGCCGCCGCTTCTGCCTCGAGTGCCTCGACCGTCTGGAACCCACAGTTCTCGATGCCCGCCGAGTTCTGCAGCTTCTGACGGCGACTTCTCGGAGCGTGCGCTACCATACCAGCCGGTGGTAGGCCATGCAACCCGGCGTGTGGGGATGCTCCCCGACCAGCGCAATCATCCAAAGCACCCGTGGCCGGCGGAAGATTCGGTTCGTTGTATTCGTTCTCGGAAGTCTCCAGCGAGCCGGACACGGTTTGGTTTGCTCCGAACACATTCTGTACATTGACGCGGCCACCGGCGGGTTGGCTGTTGTTGCCTGGACCGATGCTCTTTGCACCGGCCTCCACACGCTTCTTCGCTTTCCGCAGTGGCAGTGTATTGGAAAACCGGTCCCGCCCAGGCCCATCACTGTCCGACGGTGTGTTCTCGTAGTTTTCCTTCGACTGTGATTGTCCCTTGCCGTAGCCCGCAGGTCCCTGTTGGCGTTTGGTGCCTGGGTTCGGACCATTGCTTCCCACGCTACTACCGCCGGACGGTCCGACGCCACCTACCCCACCGCCACCTACCCCACCGCCACGGGAGTAATTTGACTGCAGGACTTGCTGTCCCGCACCGGTCGAGTGTGCCGCCTGACTGCTGACGTACTGTTGGGGAATACCGTGGACATCCACACCCATCACGGAGTGTTGATGGCATTCGAGTATGGCAATACCGGGCCCTGCCGCGTTCGACGCAACCATGGCTGAACCGGCCGGGTTCGGGTCGAGTAACGGTGGCCCGCACTGTGCCGGGTGGATGTACTGATAGCGTCCACGGCGGGCCGGACTGTTCGGATCGCTGTACGGAGGTGGCGGTCCCCAGATACCGTACTGCTGGTCAATGACGTTGTACCGTGGCTGTACCGTGGGATCACCGAGCAGCGTACCGGCACCCGGCACTACCGGCGTCACTCCGGCCCGGTTCGAGAAGCCATACTGCGAGTCGGGACTGTGCGGTGACAGCCGCTGCGAGGCATCACTCCGCTGCCAGGGCATCCGGGGCCAACTCCAGCCCGGCATACGGCGTCCGCTGGCGTTCAAGCGCCCACCCGTCCCTGGCTCATCGCCGCCCGGGTTAGGCGAGTAGAAGTTGCCGGCCTGACCCGGCGTCCAGAAGCGATTGTCTCCTTCCCACGGGTACGCCGAGGGCAGCACATTCCGATGCGCATGGCACTGCTCGCAGCAGCGACAGTTCCCGGCCCGCCCGGTACCTCCCAGTCCGGCACCGGTACCACCTCCCAGCATCCCCGGTCCAGATGGGAGCACCGACGATGGTCCCTGCTGGCCGGAGTACAGCGACCGGCAACGCAATTCCAGCTGCTCCCAGTACATCTTCTTCCGCTCGTGGCTCAACAGTTGGTACACGAGCATGCAGCTGAACACGGCCACCAGCACGCCAGCCACGGACAGCCCGAAAACGGCTCCGGTGCCGGCCGCCGACTACCGACCGGCACCCCCACCGAACCCTCGCCGTTGGAAGACGAACCGTCCGACGAACCGACGACGCTTTGGTGGTACGGGCCGTGGTTGCGGCCCTCGGGATACAGCAGCCCGACATCGCTGCCGCTCAGGTTCTGGATGATCGAGCTGATGTTGGTGCCGAGACTTTGACGTTTGATCGGCGTAATGTTGAGGTTTTTCGGTGACTTCGGTTTCGACGACGAGGCCGCCGATGCTGCTGCTGCCGCCGCCGCCGTCCGATCGGTCCGATCGCCCGGTCCGGACGAGGACGCCGGTAGAGGGAACGGACCCGGCATGTCCTGGCATGATGATGACGATCGCCCACCGTCAGGTGGTTCGAAGGGTGTTAGCGTTAGTGGTGTCGACTTAAATCTATGCAATTCCTTCATTACCTCGTACTGGGAGTCGGGCGCCAGGAAGATATCGTGTAGGTTCTTGGTCGAGCGTCGATGCGCCTCCTGGCTCTGTTCGTTCGACGAGTACGGGTAGGAGGCGATGAAGTTACACCCGCCGACCGGGGCGTCGTGTTCCGGGTGGACAGTGGTACCACTATCACCCGGTGGCTGCTGTTGGGACGTCTGCTGCTGCTTGCCACCGGCAAGACCTGCGACGATCGACGGGAAGTTTGTACTGGGAGTGGCCGGCGACAGATCGGTGTAGTCCGTCCGCTCGCCCGAGTCCACCGAACACATGCTCTGGCGGGAGTGATCCTTCGGGATCAGCGACGACCGGGGCATAACCGGGGGCTTATCACCCAGCCCCAGTACCGCCTGTGGGAACGGCTGGCGGCTACGGACGGAGGGTTCCCGTTTACCGAACCTCTGTGCGATGTAGTCGTCAGCTTGGTCCTGCTGTTGCTTTTCTTTCTTCCGCCGTTGACTGGCGTCTTCGTAGTAGTTGTCATTCTTCACGGACATGTTGCAGCAGCTGCTCACGTCGGCGAAGTAAACCTCCGACTCGGTCGGCTCCAGCAGCTTGCCAGTGACACCGGCCGCCGCTTCTGCCTCGAGTGCCTCGACCGTCTGGAACCCACAGTTCTCGATGCCCGCCGAGTTCTGCAGCTTCTGACGGCGACTTCTCGGAGCGTGCGCTACCATACCAGCCGGTGGTAGGCCATGCAACCCGGCGTGTGGGGATGCTCCCCGACCAGCGCAATCATCCAAAGCACCCGTGGCCGGCGGAAGATTCGGTTCGTTGTATTCGTTCTCGGAAGTCTCCAGCGAGCCGGACACGGTTTGGTTTGCTCCGAACACATTCTGTACATTGACGCGGCCACCGGCGGGTTGGCTGTTGTTGCCTGGACCGATGCTCTTTGCACCGGCCTCCACACGCTTCTTCGCTTTCCGCAGTGGCAGTGTATTGGAAAACCGGTCCCGCCCAGGCCCATCACTGTCCGACGGTGTGTTCTCGTAGTTTTCCTTCGACTGTGATTGTCCCTTGCCGTAGCCCGCAGGTCCCTGTTGGCGTTTGGTGCCTGGGTTCGGACCATTGCTTCCCACGCTACTACCGCCGGACGGTCCGACGCCACCTACCCCACCGCCACGGGAGTAATTTGACGGCAGGACTTGCTGTCCCGCACCGGTCGAGTGTGCCGCCTGACTGCTGACGTACTGTTGGGGAATACCGTGGACATCCACACCCATCACGGAGTGTTGATGGCATTCGAGTATGGCAATACCGGGCCCTGCCGCGTTCGACGCAACCATGGCTGAACCGGCCTGGTTCGGGTCGAGTAACGGTGGCCCGCACTGTGCCGGGTGGATGTACTGATAGCGTCCACGGCGGGCCGGACTGTTCGGATCGCTGTACGGAGGTGGCGGTCCCCAGATACCGTACTGCTGGTCAATGACGTTGTACCGTGGCTGTACCGTGGGATCACCGAGCAGCGTACCGGCACCCGGCACTACCGGCGTCACTCCGGCCCGGTTCGAGAAGCCATACTGCGAGTCGGGACTGTGCGGTGACAGCCGCTGCGAGGCATCACTCCGCTGCCAGGGCATCCGGGGCCAACTCCAGCCCGGCATACGGCGTCCGCTGGCGTTCAAGCGCCCACCCGTCCCTGGCTCATCGCCGCCCGGGTTAGGCGAGTAGAAGTTGCCGGCCTGACCCGGCGTCCAGAAGCGATTGTCTCCTTCCCACGGGTACGCCGAGGGCAGCACATTCCGATGCGCATGGCACTGCTCGCAGCAGCGACAGTTCCCGGCCCGCCCGGTACCTCCCAGTCCGGCACCGGTACCACCTCCCAGCATCCCCGGTCCAGATGGGAGCACCGACGATGGTCCCTGCTGGCCGGAGTACAGCGACCGGCAACGCAATTCCAGCTGCTCCCAGTACATCTTCTTCCGCTCGTGGCTCAACAGTTGGTACACGAGCATGCAGCTGAACACGGCCACCAGCACGCCAGCCACGGACAGCCCGAAAACGGCTCGCAGGCACGAGTACAGCGCCCCGTGCACAACGCCACAGTCGGACGTGGAATCGAACACGAAGCGCACACTGTCGTCCACGCCGGACTCCGTCTGTTTGTCCGCCGTCACTGAGTAGCACGTGCAGGTGCGAGTCTTCTGTGTGTACTCGCACTCCCGCAGCACCTGCAGTCGGCTCATATGCAGGACGGTGGTGGTTACAGTCACCAACGCGCAGGTGAGTGCCGACGCTAGCCCGCACGCTCCGGAGAGTTTGATCTGCAATGTCCCAAAGGAAAAACATCGACCATTAACAAAAGCGCTTCGGTCGTGTGTTGGTGGTTGCTTTACACACCAGATAGCTGTACCGATTTCGTCGCCTAGCCAGGCTCATTATACAGATGCCCGTCAGCATGAGCTACAATGGAAGAAAGGGCAATCGTCGGTTAGAGTCAGTGTTTTTTTGTTTCTACTGTAACAAACTCCGAATGCAGGGGTCTTACCAGGGTAGCAGGCACAAACGTTGGCACGGTTTCGAAATAACCCACCGTGCTGGTGTACGATCGAAGCAGGAAGTAGATGCCCAGAAAGAGGACACCGAGCAGGCTGGAGATACCGCCACATATCAGACACCAGATGACGTACTTCCGCACGCCGGATGTTGAGGAAGCTGTCGGGATGGAGGAGTAGAAACAAAACGAGCTGTCAGTAAGCATGGTGCAAGGTGTCACGAGCGCAAAGTTTCGCAGCTTGGAATATTAACCCGCCGTTGCTGAGGGTGGACGCGGTGGTTCTACTGGCGGTGGCGCCCAGGTGCACGTTGGCACACTGTACTGGACGACCTGCATGAAGGGATACCCGTGCATGATGGCGTACGCACGTAGAACGACAACACAACACAAACTCCGCACGCTCGGCTAGTGTCCGTTTGGCATTATAAGATAGCTGGCCAACTCTGATGCAAAACGTCCTGTGCAAAATCCCAATAATAATACTCTGTACACTAGACTATGCTACTATTGTTGCTGAATGTTGTACTATCTGTTATATCTGGCGGTCAAACTATCACACTAGCTTGGGACTGTTCCTGCAATCCGCGTTGTTTATTGTACTTTGAAACTGTTTTGTTACTGTAGCACATTATTCTGTGAGGCAATTGCACTTCCTCGCCGAAACGGAATCCAATTGTGGAGTAATCTTACATGAAACACATTGCTTTCGAACCCTGTATGATGCACACAACAACTTCTCTTCTCCCGTTTGGCTAGACACATCGGCAAACATGTACCCTTCAGGATACAGGAGGGGCGCTTAAGCAGTCTGAGGAACGCACAGTTGGCAAACTGTGGACCGAGCACGCAATCAATTTACACTCCGCAGCCTCCGGGTGAGAAAGGCTCCCAGCACCAGTGCGAGTAAAAACTGTTTACTTCCTTTCCGCGCAAAGGCGCCCGACCAGAGCAGTTCACCAAACTTTTGACAGGCGAAATGAGTTTGGTTGGACAGCCCGTCCCGTCCGCAGGCCCTGTGCTCACTTTGCTGGCGTATGGTTCCCGCCCCAACGCCCCGAAACGCTGTGGCATTTGGCAAAACACGGTGTCGCACACAGCATACCAATGCAGCGAGGGCACACACGCGCTCGCTTCCCATGCGCGGGGATGCTGCGTGGGGGTGGGGGTTTGCAGTTCGTGCCGGCCAGTGCGCAGGATCCACCCGTCACGTGCCGAACAGTGTCCTGTGGCGAATCCTATGCTCAGGCAGGCAGTGCTTGGCATTGAAGGGTTTGGGCCGTTCAAAGTGACGGTTTGATTGGGCCATTTCGTAGAGACTGTACCTCAATAGGAGCATATACTTAGTGGCAATGTCAAGTCCAAGTTCAGTCGTCACCTTCGATTTCAATTCCAAGGGTTCTGAGCTTGAAATAATCACTGGCCAATTCGTTCCGTTCGGGTAACTCGAGAGCCGGTTCGATGCTTCCCGCGGAAACCTTACCTCGCGCGAACGATTATCGATTCCCAGTGTGGAGGGCCACACAACCTACGAGGTGTCCAAAGTGACTGCGTTAGGCACTACCTGAGCAACAGAAGCCCCTACACTCCGTTGAACTCAATGGAAAGGGCAGAGAGCGAGCGGCGGTACAAAATTGTTTCAAATTATCCTACTTCCTAGGCAACTGTGCCGAGTCATTCCCATCCACTTCCTCACTTACTTACCCGCTTCCAAGCGCTGCGCGGTGCGGGTTCTTGGTGCGGGCCGCGGTGGTAGCGGTGGCCCCCGGTCATCCTCGGAAATTTCCTCCTCCAGCTTGCTGGTGTCCAGACCGGTCGCACCGTCGCTGTACACCTCGATGTGATGATGGCCGCCGTGGTGCCCGCCGTGGTGGCTGTGGTGATGATGGTGATGATGATGGTGGTTGTGATTGTTCCCATACTTCCGCTCGTCACCGAAGCGCACCGGTGAGTTCAGTCTTGAGCCGTTGTGAGCACTAGCGACGCGAGTGGGTGGGTTCAAGCCGAGGGGAACGTTGGTGTTGGTGAGAAGAAAACGGAAATCAATCAAACAACCTTCTCCGCACCCCTCACGACTGTGTGCGATCGTTTACCGACTTACAGTGAAATCTTCTTCGAGTCGAGATTCACGTCCAAAACGCTGGGCGTGTTCTCGTCGCAGGAACCACCGGCACTGGAGCTACCGCCGAGCCGGGTGGGTTGTTTGGTATTATCACAGGAACTAGAGCTCGATGGCATGTAGCGATGATGGTGCTGCGGCGGTGGAGGCTGCTGCTGTTGATGATGGTGGTGATGATGGACCGCTGATGGATGGTGCTGCTGCTGCAGGACGGCGACACTGTTGTCACTGGTGTAATCAAGATCGGCCTCGGCGGTGGTGATGTTGTACGCCGGATCATGATGCAGATGATAACGATGCGGTTGACCCTGCGATGGCTGTAACGCCTCGCAGCCGTGGCTGTTCGGTTGCTGCAGCTGCTGCTGCTGCTGGTGCTGTTGGACAGTCATCGTCATCGTTTCGTAGCTGCTTACTCTACGCGGGGCAACGGAGGCCCCGGGTGTACCCTTTTACGCCGGCGAAACCCAATCGACCTGGTTTGACGGGTAGAAAGTGAACAGGGCATGAAATTAAAATCTTAAATTAAACCACTCGGGACGGGCGGCGACGATCGCGTGAACTCTCGCGGTGAAACGAACGATCGAACTACGCGTCCCGGACATTATGCAACGCGATGCGAACAAATGTCGTGCAGCCTGTTTGTAAACCATTTTCCATCGTGCACAAGGGTACAGCGCAAAGGGCGCCACTCGCTTTCAGCGAAGCTTCTTTGTTGGAAGCGCTATCAAAGCAGTATCAACTTGTGCAAGTCCATCACGAGCAGTTCTTCTTGAATATTATACCTGTAATAAATGTTGTATCGAACGAAGATTTTGAAAGTCCTCTAACAAATCTATCACGCCAAATAATTACCATCTATAGAAGAACCTTATCTACTGAGGCATCTACCTTCTGGATGGCTTAGGTAACGTCTGAACTTATTGGCACAATTTATGTTTGTAACTATTGATCACCCTGGCCTAAAGTAGATTCCTGCAGCTGGACAATGTATCGCCTCAATTGTTACTGCCCCCTTGAAGATTCCGAAAGGCAATAGATCAAACATCCTCGAGCAGACTTGTTTACGATGGGCTATCGGTCCCACGGATACAGTCCGGTCCGGGACTTTTACCTGCCAGCTACATCATTCATGTTACCCACGTTACGGCGTTAAATACCTTTTCGCTGTTTGGAGTGTTTCTATAGAGACGTGCCTGCCCAGCCCAACTCCTCAGGTGCTGAGCGCACCCAAAGGGCATAGCGTGTGTACGTTATTAAGCCATTGCCAGCTATTGGAGCGTTGAAATCCGATGATCGGGCATCATCAATAGCGTGCCAATGCACGGGCACAGGCAGGTACATAATTACACACCGAGGGCGCCCTTACCAGGGACAATCTTTGTGCCACTGGAGGCGTCACCGGTCTGCAGACGGTGATCCACCGGCTGAACTCAAGCGGTTGAAGCTGTGCGGTAGCTCCGCGTTTGCGAAGAAAATTACCATCATCCGGCTCACGGTCGTTGACTAAGCACCGCCCGGACATGGCCGTCGACCGGAGATCAAAGTGAAGATCGAACTTGATCTATAGCGTAACCGATCGCGACGATACCTTTTCCCAACGCCGCAATGATGTGTTGCACAGAGAAAAGCGGCACAACGTGTGTTTAAAAGCGTCCAACTGGCTCGAAATATTATCAAAAGAAAACTATTACATTCTCCGAAAGAATGCCTTTTGGTGTGGAGTTATATTTAGCTTCTTCGTTTAACACATCGAAACGGGTTGTGGTTTACTACCTGTTTGCTCAATTATCTTCCAAAAAGGTGTTTTAATGGCGTGCATGCGTGCCCTCTGCATGTCACGTTGTGATCGTCATTTTCGTCACAATAATGCATTCGATTGTGCATCTGTGCTTATCGCGTTGTCTAACGAGCTCATCCCAACCTCACAAATTACCAGCTGTTATCAACATTGAAACCGGTAGCTGTCAAATGTTGGATTGCGTTGAAAAAAGCGACAACATGATAACTACTGCTGCTACTGGGATATTCTATCTGGCTCGACGGCGAAACAGAACACCACAAGACAACCCCCATCGGCGACAAATAAATCAACATGCTCCCATGGTCCCAGATTTTGCCCGGAGGCATCATAATCATAACGGGCGGTACACAGATGTGTCATGAACGCCGTGTTCCCCATGTTCGCCGCCGTAGAGCCATGGTCTAAATCAGGAATCACGGGGGCCAACGAACGAACGAAGCGTATGCAGTGTGCAGCATCGCAGTGCGTCCCGCGTAATGTTTGTTGTTGGTAATTTAGCGAACCGGGCCCTCCGCCATCATCCATCAGAAAGCTGGCCGTCCGAACAGAAAACCGGAACATGGGGAGCAACTTCATCGGTGCGATCGTTGCTCCTGTTGCTTGGGGATTGCTTGTCGTCATGCTGAAGACACAACGCAACATCAAAAACCTGAGACCCCTGCGTTTCGCAATGGAATGAGTGACAGTGGGTCGTCTTCAGACAGCGTAGCGTGTGTCTACACTGCGTCCAGGCTTTTAGGGGGTGAACTAAAACTTTGGGGCCGTTTCAAAAGCGTTATTTGAGGGAAGTTATTCGAAAACTACTTTCTACTCATTTCAAAATAGTAAACTTAGAACCATACAAAAACGCTGTCTACAAGAAATATGCAAATTTAACTTTAAGTGTTCCTGTAAAAGTGGATTGCATGATCACCGCGTATATCTTTAGAAGCGTAATTATTTTTTCTTTACAAAAGTTTTATTTTGCAAGCAACGTGTATCGCAAAACCTACTCCGCAACGTCCGCAAATGCAGTCTGCCTCCTCCACCTTGTGTCGACATGGAATTATTTTCATATTTAAATGCAGCGTCCCATCGCCACATGTCGGCACGTTTGGCCGGGTGCGTGTTGGAATGGGCAGTAAAACGCACCGAAGCCGCTCTTTCAAACTTGCACGAACCATTCGACGGA
>KZ073042.1:52650-63263 GCA_002091845.1 Anopheles cracens
AGAAACATGCCCTGCTACCGTTCAAGTTTTATTTGGTTTCATATTTTTTTGGTGAATAAAATTGTCTAATAATTATTGATTTCTTTTGAAGGAATGTTCACACACACACACGGGTGCCGGTGCTCTACCCTGACCCGGTCTCAAACGTCGATATCTTAAATTGATCTTTCCCACTGCACACACACACACACACACACACACCAGTAAGGATGTCGAGTGCACTTTATTTTGATATAGGTGTAGCTCTCCTTCCCATTTTTCTACAACGCTCCGAAAGCAAGCACTTGCTGTAATGCATAACGAGAAAACGGTGTATTTCGCTTATTTTTAACATTATTTTCCCTTTTTTCATTTTGCTTAACGCTTCAGGCCTGTTCACGCATTTAATTTCTGATTATCGTTGTGTCTCGTGCTGCATCTTTAAGATTGTATGGATTGCTCTGCTTATGTCGTTTTCGTTTATCTTTACCTTCACTGCCCACTGTTTTTTTCGACACTGTATCGTAACACATAGAAATGCATCATGCTTGCAGCTTACATCTGTAAAGTAACATCATATCAACACGTAAATAATAGCTTCAAACGTACCTAAGATGGTTTTGCAGTTTTAAGCGCTATTAACATTAAAACTAAGTATAGCAAAAGAGTTTGCTTGCAACCAAACATCTCTCAGTAAAAACAAAATATTGCACGTAACTAGGTATCGTTTTTAGCGTTCCTGTTCAGCTTCTCGGACGTTTCAATGCAGTCGATAATGTTGCGTTCAATCATTTGCACCTCTCAAATCAACGATAAACTTACACTTCCGATGGATCCGTAAGTTTTGCACTTCTTTTTCCTGTTTCCTCTTCCATACGAGCATGTGAATTGTACGAAAGTGTTTAGTTTCTATTTTGTGTTCAACCTTGTCTCACTAGCCAACTGTTTCTTTTATTTAACTTCCTCGTATAGTCACGGCCTCGTTAGCATTCGCCTGCAGCTGCTTCAATATACATTTTCAATTCATGCCACGTTGGGTTCGCATTTTCTAAAACTCTGTTCATCTACGGCGGAATCGTTTGATAATGCAGCGTTCACGTGGGTGGTTAGCGTGCATTCATCACTCTATCTATTAATATAATTGATAACTTCATTCGATGGTGTACACTAGGATGGAGGGGACGCGCTTTCATGGTTTTGCCTTTTTTCGAGTTGTTTGTATGTTGTTTTTTTTTCTTTTCTGATTATTTATAGATTTCACACACCAAGTCAATGCATTTAGTTATTGGTAGGCTTCAGATATATGATTTATTTCACTTTTCACCGTGTTGTCGCAAAGGTGTCTTTTGTTTTGTTTTGTTCTGTTATGTTTCGCTACTGCTTGGAATACAAGTTCAACTTTTCACCGTGTTGTCGCAAAGGTGTCTTTTGTTTTGTTTTGTTCTGTTATGTTTCGCTACTGCTTGGAATACAAGTTCACTACTTCGTGCATCACGCGGTAGCGGCACTGTGTTGTCTTTAGTGTTCTTATTCGTTTGCCTTCGAATGCAGGCTCTTCAATTCATCGACACCGACTAGTTTGCTTCCTAATTACTCTTATGCCTTTTTCTTTTCACTGTAACAAGTTATTGATTTCAGCTTAGTGTAAGCACAATTTTCCGGGGTAGGTAAACCCTGTTCGGAAACTAGAATTTGGGACCGTGAAGCATTACTTACATATATAGTTAATGAAGATTTGGATAGTTGGAAATTCGTTTTCAGAATATCATATTGATTTTTTTCCTTATAATTGTGTTCTTTTTTGTTTATTATGTCTCGTACATCTTTATGCTCTAGTCACAGGAAATATTCAGATAGCAGAATAGACTGTTTAATAGCACAAAACAAACGAAACATTTCAGTATCACAACGTAACACTGTAATTCCAACAAAATATCGTTCCAATTGAAGGTCAAGAATCAGTCTATGTTTTCGTGGATCGTTCAAGAAGAACAAAAAACCCTCCAAGTCTGTACAAACCGGTCAAAATCCTCATTAAAAAAGCAAACAAAATATGAAACGAACTATGGTAATCGTCAGCCTATTACCAACATTGGTTTCTCCACATAGGATGGCTGGCACACAAGTGAAATTCCAGTAACAGCAACTAACATGTGATCATCATTTGTTGCACCTTTTCGCTTCTTATCCTGCCCGCGCAGCATATTTAGTTTATCGTTAACATTCACCATCATCGAGTTGTTTTGTGTTTGGAAATTTTAGAATATCGAGAGAAGCATTTTGCCGACTGCGTAACGATCGTAATATTTCACCCTCGACTAATTACCGATAAGTATAATCATAATGATAATAATATTAATAAAAGCAATAGTATCACACAACTCTTAACGCTCGTACGGGATACCCCCATGGATGGATAGGTGGTAACGGTCGGGAGCATATTACACACTAACACAGGCCGCCCTCGTCATCGTCGTCAGCAGCCGGTGGTTTGGGGGCCTTATCAAGGAAAGAGAAGCAAGACGGTGTGAAATGTTAGAAATCAATTGCAGCATGTGAGTCTGTGTGTCTGGGAAGCGAAATATGCTTCACTATTCGTTATACTTACATCTCCCGCTGCACCGCTGTTGGGAGAAACGTATGAGGCCGCCGCATTTTCGATTACATTCGCCTTCGGGGCAATCGATACGCCCTTCGGGAGGGGTAGATCCCGGGCCAGTCGAGCATACTCCACATCCATGTGCCTAATGAAGGGCGACGATAGGGCACGTTGGGCCAGTTCCGGATCCTCATCGTCATATGCCTTTCGGAGGAGATACGAGGTTACGTTAATCGGTTGTCATTGTGTCCATCGAACACAAGGCTTACCTGCAACAATGACTCCAACGTTTGCACCTCGGCCGCATCGCAGCAGTTGCCCCACTCCTTGAAGGCCTTTTCCGCTGCGACGTAATCTCCGCGGGCCAGCTGGACAAGCACAAGCGCTACTGCTAGCCGTCCGATGGCACCATCAGAACCGACCTGCTGATGCAGCCCGATCTCTCGTCGTATGGCGTCTGCCGCCTGATCGTACATGCCAAGCTTCACCATGATCCGTGCCACTTTGCTAGCGTACTCAGCACCTTGGCGAGTCGAGTCTTCAATCTGTCGTTGAAAAAGAAACGTGTTAGCCGCCTGTATTAACACATCCCCTTCCTGTGGTTTACCCGATACGTACCGTCACAACGTCAACCGCCTGTTTGTACAGCTGCAGGGCATCCTCCGGGTGCGATTGTTCCAGTATCTTTGCCGCCTTGTCAAGCACGGTGGCACCCGACTCCGGGGAACCGTGCTGCTGGTAGAGATTGCACGATCGCTCGGCCAGTTTGCGAATGTCTCCCAGATTGTTCATTTCCTTGCAGATCAGTATGGCCTGATCGAGACACTTGGCCGCGTGGAACAGGGCCCGGTTCTGACGATGGCAGTCGGACGATTTCATCAGACAGTCACGGCACTGATCAAGCGACTTTGCGTTCCGGAAGCAGGTGGCTGGGAAAGAAACCCCGAATTCAATCACACCATGTCGAGCTGGGCCTTGAAGTGAACCTTACCAGCTTTATTGTACTCTTCTGCTGCATTGTCGTAATCTGGTCTCCATTTCAGAAGCGACGTCTTCAAACTAGCAGAAAAAATGGACATGAGTGAGCAGCAGCACGCATAAAAAATATACCCGAAAGGAATCCCCTCCTTGTTCGGGACAACTTTGCTCACCATTTCTCCGCCTGGCGGATGTGTTCCTGTGCTTCCTCAATTTTGCTCGACATGCTTGCTGCTCTTCACGTCCAGGTTCTGTGGTGGGGCGATTGGGATAGCGCGGAGTCGATATGCAGGATTAATGTTGCCTGGCAGGGTCTGTTTTTCTCGATGCCACCCACAACTTCCTGGTGGATGTTTCCAGTCGCTGCACCCGACTATTTCACCAGTATAACACTCGTAGCACGGACGCGACCTGAGACCAGTGTTTGGCGTACGATTTATCGTGGAAAATTTACGGAGAAACACCCTGACTCGGTTGCGATATCTGCGACAAAAAACGACAATCGAATTTATTGATATAAAATTTTTCTTCACTTCCCGAGCTGACAGCACACACGCCTTTGTGTCAAAGTTCGCCTACTTCCACCCCTCGACCAAAACAGTTGGACAGGGTGCTGGCGTAGAACAGTCTAGGAGCGAGTACGACCTTAACGACCTGCTAAACATTAGGCAATAAGTTGCTACAACATTTCATATTTAACGTTGTGAGTAATTAGTGAAAAGTGGAACACAACCGACTTTTATTCTCAAACCATGATTAATTACCCTGTTTTAATTTGAAACCCATCAATCCCCAAGTCGAGAGCCCCCTTTGTAAGCTGTCAGTTTAGCAAAACAAAACAAACATCAGTATAACCGATGCTCCCGAAGCTGTCATAAATTGTTTACCCTCACAGCAAAAAAAAAACACGCCGCAAATCGTGGTGCCTGGTTGCATTTGTGCGCAAAATAGAATAGTAGTGTGTTTTAGCGCCGAAGAAAGGATAATACACATGGAGGAAGTTCAGCGCCACTCGGTACACACGCTGGTGTTCCGTTCACTGAAGCGTACACATGATTTCTTCGTGGCTAACCAATCCATGCTTCCGGAGATTGATGAAAAGCTGTGAGTATCGTACACTGAGATCGTGCCTCCGTTGAACGACCCATTTACGTTGTTTTTATTTATTCACAGTGAAAAATTGAAGTACAACATCAAAGCACGGGACACGTACGGATTGGTGTTCGATCGTACGGCCAAAGCGAAGGCGTTGGCGGCCAAGAGAGGCGATGCCGAACGAATCGAGGGTCTGCCTGCCGCGAAGGATGGTAGTAAGTATATGTTGTAATAAACAATCAGCAGCAATCGCAGTAAAACAATATTTCTACCATTTCAGTGTTAGCAATCACGGCCGGCGAGCAGGAGGGAGGAGGTGCACCGGACGGTGGAAACGCACAGACAGCACTCGTCCCGGTCGCAGCAACACCGTCGTCGCAAAACACCTCCAGCGCGGTGCAAATACTGCCCAAGAAAGCACCAACCATTCCGAAACCGAAGTGGCACGCGCCGTGGAAGCTTTGTCGCGTTATTTCCGGTCATCTCGGGTGGGTTCGCTGTGTGGCCGTGGAACCAGGTAACGAATGGTTCGCGACCGGTGCCGCCGACCGGGTCATCAAAATCTGGGACCTCGCCAGCGGTAAGCTTAAGCTCTCACTAACCGGGCACGTCAGCACGGTCCGAGCGCTGGCAGTTAGTCCGCGCCATCCGTATCTGTTCAGCTGCGGCGAGGATCGTCAGGTGAAGTGCTGGGATCTGGAGTACAACAAGGTTATTCGACACTATCACGGCCACCTGTCGGCCGTGTACACGATGTCACTGCATCCGACGATCGATGTGCTCGTAACGGCTGGGCGCGATTCAACGGCACGCGTGTGGGATATGCGCACAAAGGCCAACATCCACACGCTTACCGGGCACACGAACACGGTGGCGAGTGTCGTGACGCAGGCAGCCAATCCGCAGATCATTACCGGCAGCCACGACTCGACCGTGAGGCTGTGGGATCTGGCCGCCGGCAAGAGCATGTGCACACTGACCAACCACAAGAAGAGCGTGCGTGCGATCGTGCTGCATCCATCGCTGTACATGTTTGCGTCTGCCTCACCGGATAACATCAAGCAGTGGCGCTGTCCGGAGGGTAACTTCATCCAGAACCTCGGCGGACACAACTCGATCGTGAACTGCATGGCCGTCAATCCAGAGGGTGTGCTGGTGTCGGGAGGAGATAATGGGACGATGTTCTACTGGGACTGGCGCACGGGATACAACTTCCAGCGCCTGCAGGCCGCTGTACAGCCGGGCTCGATGGACAGTGAGGCGGGCATTTTCTCTATGACCTTCGACCAGTCCGGCTCGCGGTTGATCACGACCGAGGCGGACAAAACGATCAAGATTTACAAGGAAGACGACGAAGCGACGGAAGAATCGCACCCGATCAATTGGCGACCGGAAATCATCAAACGTAGAAAGTACTAGGCATAGGATCGTGTCGGATACAATAAATTCAATCTTTCACTGGACAGTTTTTGCGCGTACTATCGAACAGAATAAAAAAACTGAATTTAATTTCAATTTTCATCGCCTGCAATTCAAGGTATTTACATGTGACATCTCTACGAACCGTGGGCTGACAGCCACAAAAGCCGACTTGACAGCCGCTTTCATATCCGCCAGTCATCATCGTCATCGCTGCTTCTTCGCTTCTTCTCCGTCGTTGTCGTGTCGCTGGTTTAGTGCTGTGTGTGCTTGCGGTTATAAATCTGTAACCCTAAAGGCGAGACTGAACTTAGATTTTCAACACCATCCCGCGACGAGACGAAACCCATCAACAAAGAAGTTAGCTGCGCTCGTAGTAGGCTCATTCGCTCGCTTTTCTCGCCGATCGCGACGACGAACAGTGGTAGTGCTCCGACTTTTCTACCCCGGAAGAAAGTACCCCTTGTGCGGCGTGTGCTCCTCACTGAACGAGGACCTAATTTCACAATAAGCAGAAGCACCACGGACCGAAACGAAACCGCCAAGAAGTTGATTTAATATCTGCGAAAGCCGAATCCCGGAAAGAAAATCGTACCCGCAGGATCTCTCATTTGTGGCGATTTTACAAAGCAAGAAGAAAAAAGGCCTGCTGAGTTGTGTGTTTGTACGTTGAGGGTTTCTATTGGCTGAAGGCGGTTGCGTGTGTCTGCGGCTGTGTATGTGCGAGCGGTTTCATTGTATTGTGAGGGGATTGCGAAGACTTCGCTTCAATTTTCGCTTGTCACGATATGCGCTACCTCCGCGTAATCGTTTTGGGAGTTGAGAATGCATTACCAGAAGCGGAAGCCAAAGCTTGAATAAAACAGAAAAGCTTTTCCGGTGTCGAAAAGGATGCGCTTTAAATGCATTTCTCAACCGGTACAAAAATGTGTCGAAATTGCCATAGCAAACTGTTCGCGTCAGTTTACGCAGCCACGGAAGGAGGGGGAGATTATATTGTTAGGCCGCATAAATAAAGGAAAGGCCATGGAAAGGATGCTGTAATCGCCTTATCTTTCTATGTTTATTTTATGAAAATGGGTCATGCATAAAAGAGAGTAGAGTCTGTTGCATGATGAAATCGAACGCCTTCTATTACAACTTACATGACAGAAAGTCGTCGTATTTCCGAACGAAGTGTTGAAAGCAGCGCAACATGTCTACTGCGATGTTCTGTTTCACTCGCACGCACTGTCTCGCTTTGTAGAGGCTAATAACCTACGCTCCTGTACGTGGAGGATGACGACGCCAACTACGAGCACAAAAATCAATTCGATAGGGAATAATTCATGCCTTGCTTGCTGTTCCCCTCGCCGAAATCTTTACTCCATGACTAATTGTTTTTCTTTGTTTCGATTTCAGTGAGGATTTGGCAACTGCCATCCTGAAGCGCAAGGATCGCCCAAACCGTCTGATCGTTGACGAAGCCGCTAACGATGACAACTCGGTTATTTCGTTGTCACAGGTAAGCGATTTTGCTGCTAGAATCGAACATCTGGGACCTTGATCTACATAAGAAGAAGACCTCTTTTGCACAATCAATCCGATCTTGCTCTGCTCAAATGTGTTATCTTTGCTATTTCACAACACATTACGTACTTACGATTCTCTTTGCACACACGCACACACATTATTTCGTAGGCAAAAATGGACGAGCTGGAGCTGTTCCGCGGCGATACGGTGCTGCTGAAGGGCAAGCGTCGCAAGGAGACGGTGTGCATCGTGCTGTCGGACGAAAACTGCCCGGACGAGAAGATCCGCATGAACAGGGTGGTGCGCAACAATCTACGCGTGTGGCTCGGCGACGTGGTGATGATCCAGTCCTGCCCGGACGTCAAGTACGGCAAGCGGGTGCACATCCTTCCGATCGACGACACGGTCGAGGGCCTGACGGGTAACCTGTTCGATGTGTACCTCAAGCCGTACTTCCTCGAGGCGTACCGGCCGATTCACAAGGACGACACGTTCATCGTGCGCGGTGGTATGCGCGCGGTCGAGTTCAAGGTGGTCGCGGCCGACCCGGAGCCTTACTGCATCGTGGCACCAGAAACGGTCATCCACTGCGAGGGCAACCCGATCAAGCGCGAGGAGGAGGAGGAAACGCTCAACGCGGTTGGGTACGACGACATCGGCGGCTGCCGGAAGCAGCTGGCGCAGATCAAGGAGATGGTGGAGCTGCCACTGCGTCATCCGTCGCTGTTCAAGGCGATCGGCGTGAAGCCACCGCGCGGCATTCTCATGTACGGACCGCCCGGCACGGGTAAGACGCTGATTGCGCGTGCTGTGGCGAACGAAACCGGTGCTTTCTTCTTCCTGATCAATGGCCCGGAGATTATGTCGAAACTGGCGGGCGAATCGGAGTCGAATCTGCGAAAGGCATTCGAGGAGGCGGAAAAGAACTCGCCGGCGATCATCTTCATCGACGAGATCGATGCGATCGCACCGAAGCGTGAGAAGACGCACGGTGAGGTGGAGCGGCGCATCGTGTCGCAGTTGCTGACGCTGATGGACGGCATGAAGAAGAGCTCGCACGTGATCGTGATGGCCGCGACGAACCGGCCGAACTCGATCGACCCGGCCCTGCGTCGGTTCGGACGATTCGATCGGGAGATCGACGGATGCGACCGGCCGACTGGAGGTGCTGCGCATCCACACGAAGAACATGAAGCTGGCGGATGACGTCGATCTGGAGCAGATTGCGGCTGAATCGCACGGTCACGTCGGTGCCGATCTGGCGTCGCTCTGCTCGGAAGCGGCCCTGCAGCAGATCCGCGAGAAGATGGACCTGATCGATCTGGAAGACGATCAGATCGATGCGGAAGTACTGAACTCACTGGCCGTCTCGATGGAGAACTTCCGGTACGCGATGACGAAGTCGAGCCCGTCGGCACTGCGCGAAACGGTGGTGGAGGTGCCAAACACGACCTGGACCGACATTGGCGGTCTGGAGAATGTGAAGCGGGAGCTGCAGGAGCTGGTCCAGTACCCGGTCGAGCATCCGGACAAGTTCCTGAAGTTCGGCATGCAGCCGTCACGCGGTGTGCTGTTCTACGGACCACCCGGTTGCGGTAAGACCCTGCTCGCGAAGGCTATCGCCAACGAGTGCCAGGCGAACTTCATCTCCGTGAAGGGCCCGGAACTGCTGACGATGTGGTTCGGCGAGTCGGAGGCGAACGTGCGCGACATCTTCGACAAGGCACGGTCAGCGTCGCCCTGTGTGCTGTTCTTCGACGAGTTGGACAGTATTGCGAAGTCGCGCGGTGGCAACGTCGGTGACGCGGGCGGTGCAGCAGACCGTGTGATCAACCAGATTCTGACGGAAATGGACGGAATGGGGGCAAAGAAGAACGTGTTCATCATCGGCGCTACGAACCGACCGGACATTATCGATCCGGCCATCCTGCGTCCGGGCCGCCTCGATCAGCTGATCTACATTCCGCTGCCGGATGAGAAGTCTCGCGAGGCTATTCTGCGGGCGAACCTGCGCAAGAGCCCGGTCGCGGACGATGTGGACCTGAACTACGTCGCGAAGGTGACGCAGGGCTTCTCCGGTGCGGATCTGACGGAGATCTGTCAGCGTGCCTGTAAGCTGGCGATTCGTCAGGCGATCGAGGCGGAAATTCGCCGCGAGCGTGACCGTGCCGCCAACCAGAACTCGGCGATGGATGTAAGTTTAGCTCTGCAGAGACAGATGATGGAGGGACACTGTGCGAGAGAGTGAGAGTGTTAATTGATCTATATTCACAACTAGATGGATGAGGAAGATCCGGTGCCAGAGATTACGCGGGATCACTTCGAGGAGGCGATGAAGTTTGCCCGCCGCTCGGTTTCGGACAACGACATCCGCAAGTACGAAATGTTTGCCCAGACGCTGCAGCAGTCACGTGGTTTCGGTACCAACTTCCGGTGAGTGGATGATGTTTTATTTTGCCCTTGTTTTTAATTTAAACGAAATTATGCGTGTGAGGCTGCTTTGCTTTGCGATTTTTATAAAGGTACTCTAGTCCATTTTTCAATCTCTTGCATTTTGAACAAGTAACAGTCGTGATAACGAGTTTTCAATACACAGTTATTCTAATACGTTCTAAACAATACAACGCACCGTTTGTTTCTCAACAGGTTCCCCTCGGGACAGGGCAGCTCGAGTTCGCAGGGCCAGGGTTCATCGCAGCCGACGAGCAATAATCCCGGCGACAACGGTGACGACGATCTCTACAGTTAGATTACCGGCTATGATGGACCCTCTGTCATCATCCCTCACCTCCCTCCCTTTCTTAACTAGCCTAACAGACGCGTCCCGACAGGTGCAGTTGATGCTGCAGCCGTTCCACACTCACAGTTTGTCAAAGCACACGTGAGCTACCATCCCATCATTGTTTCCTCACCGTTCTTTTGTTTATCACACAATCCCACTCCGCGAAGATTCGTGGGCGATGAGCGGTCTGCGACACTGCTGCTACAAGTGATGGAAATAATGGAATAGAGCAAAGAAACACACGACTGG
>KZ073042.1:74156-94618 GCA_002091845.1 Anopheles cracens
CAAAGATTCACAAAAAGACCGAACAGTATAACAGTAGAAGGGAGAAGTACTATTATACGAAGTAGTAATAGTAGCAACGATTTCATAACTCGTGATCAATCAAACATCACAATCTGGTGATTAAACCTAAACCAAAAAGACTCAAACATTTTTTGGAGTGTGCGTTTTACTTCGGATTAGCAGATATAGTAACGGCAACTAACTTTACATTCTACAACAAGAGTGGGCGTGTGTGATATACGGGTGGGCTTGTGTGCTACGTTGTGCATGTGTTCGATAGGAAAGACCACCAATTCCAGTTCCAAAACCGCGCTGTGTTCACCACCTACGCATCATCATTCCGCTGAAGAAGGCCGTGGAATAGACGTAGGGTAGATCCTTACTCCAAAGAGAAGCGGGACCACGATCACGTTCCGTCTACTCGTCCTCGCTGGGTGGAGCAGACACGGTGCTCTACACCTTAGAAAAGAGGGACCAAATCGAATCCCGATCCGACATTCCACGTTCCAACCGAGGGGAACGGCAAGCAGCTACTGCCTACGGCACGAACCGTCAACGAGCGCGGCACCAACCACACATACACTCACACCAACCATGGGTGGATGCGCATCGAAGGACAAGAAGGACAGTAAGGTGGTAGAGAACGAAACGGCGGCCGGAACGGGCGGCGGAACCGATGCCGATGCGGCCAACGGTGGCGAAGGGTGTGTATCAAACTCGATGGTATTTTTGTCGAGGTAAGTGGTGTGCGGCGGGTGCGGGGCCCCCCGGCACCGACGGTGGGGTTGTTGATGAGGCGCAGGAAGGCAGGCAGGCAGGCAGACAGTGATAGCGATATATCCCCCCTGGGAGCGGTCTTCCTGAGGGTGACACCCAGATACGAGCTACATACTGCTGTGTACAGAGCGCGCGCATAAGCTCAGTTGAGAGCTGTTCTAATGGAACGAACGCCTAAATTGATGTTGAAATCCGTGCGAATGGATTCACATTGTGGAAACTCATTAGAATGTTTTGCTTCCGACAACATGGGGACGCAAACGGGGAAGGATGGTCCGAATATCAGGACATTGTACATCTACGGGGGTTAATCAAACGCTTTCATGCATTATGAACACGTTGGTTAAGATTGGGAAGTTGTTTCGAAGAGAACATATTTTTAAGGTCAAGGTTTAAAGTTAATTTCACGAACTAACCGAGTATTTTGCCATCGGAAAATCAAATCCTACTACGACGCTACTACACCTCCACAGTACTTGCTCGATGAAACTCGAAAACCTTGTATTGTTGTAGCCCAAAATGTGCTTCTTCCAAAAAGCAAAGCTAATCATGGTTCTTCCTTCACCGTTGCTTTCGTCCTAGCAGAAACAAATCAGACACCATGGTTGACGCAGCTGTCATGGAAAAGATGGAGGCTGGCTTCGCCAAGCTGGCTGCCTCGGACTCCAAGTCCCTGCTGAAGAAGTACTTGACCAAGGAAGTCTTCGACGCTCTGAAGAACAAGAAGACCTCCTTCGGCTCGACTCTGCTGGACTGCGTCCAATCTGGTAAGTTCGCACCCAACCCAATCGTACCCTGAACGGGGGCAATCAATTGCAACCTACTCACACTATCTGCTGCCCCACAGGTTTCGAGAACCCCGACTCCGGTGTCGGCATCTACGCCCCGGACGCTGAGTCGTACACCGTGTTCTCCGATTTGTTCGACCCGATCATCGAGGACTACCACAAGGGCTTCAAGAAGACCGACAAGCACCCGCAGCGTGACTTCGGTGACGTGAACGCCTTTGGCAACGTTGACCCGACCGGCGAGTTCGTCGTGTCGACCCGCGTCCGTTGCGGTCGCTCGATGGAGGGCTACCCGTTCAACCCCTGCCTGACTGAGGCCCAGTACAAGGAGATGGAGGAGAAGGTGTCCTCCACCCTGTCCGGACTGGAGGGTGAGCTGAAGGGCAAGTTCTACCCGCTCACCGGCATGGACAAGGCCGTCCAGCAGCAGCTGATCGACGACCACTTCCTGTTCAAGGAGGGTGACCGTTTCCTGCAGGCCGCCAACGCGTGCCGCTTCTGGCCGTCCGGTCGCGGTATCTACCACAACGATAACAAGACCTTCCTGGTCTGGTGCAATGAGGAGGACCATCTGCGCATCATCTCGATGCAGATGGGTGGCGATCTCGGCCAGATCTACCGCCGTCTGGTGACCGCCGTCAACGACATCGAGAAGCGCATCCCGTTCTCGCACCACGACCGTCTCGGCTTCCTGACCTTCTGCCCGACCAACCTCGGCACCACCATCCGTGCCTCGGTCCACATCAAGGTCCCGAAGCTGGCCAAGGACTACGCGAAGCTGGAGGCGACCGCCGACAAGTACAACCTGCAGGTGCGCGGTACCCGCGGTGAGCACTCCGAGGCCGAGGGTGGCATCTACGACATCTCCAACAAGCGCCGCATGGGACTGACCGAGTTCCAGGCCGTCAAGGAGATGTACGATGGCATTTCGGAGATCATCAAGATCGAGAAGTCGCTGTAAGGTGGCTGCAGTGTCACACACTCTCTCTATCTTACCGCTCTCGATGGTGACGAATAATTCCCCCGCCCCCCTCTACGTGCGAAGGAGATGATGGTGATATGGATTGGACGGATTGAAGATTCCAACCGCAACTGAGAACTCAATACCCACTGAACAAAACCACATATACATACACACTCACCGGGACATCGGAACACCCTCGGCAAACTCTCCCTTGAACCTTTCCCTCTTGCCCGGCATCTCGGCTTGCCGTTGCATTGTCCCTGCGGCTCGTTTCTAGTCGCTAAAGTATTTCGCTCTTGCTTGCGTGATCTACGCTAAGAACCACGCGTTAAGAACCCCGTTGTACTGACAATGCGTGCACTGCTCACCCGGCGAGGTTGAATTACACCAAGTGTAAGCCCATTCTCGCTCGTGTGTGTGTGTGTGTGCGACCATCGTATCGGCCTCCTCCGCACTCCCTCTCTCCTCATCCAAACACATCCTTTTCTTGCACATCGGATGTGTGCGTGTGGATCGAGGATGATGATCGAGGTGTGGAGGAACAAGACGAGCAGCGGATGGCAACGTACATCTAAAAAAAACATCTCGCATCGAGATGCGGGAAGGGAAAGGCGAAAACTAAAAACTAAATAACAGCTGGCTGTTGGCAAGGGGGAGGAAGGTGATTTCCGATGTCTCCAATGTACACAACAACAGCAAAAGCGGGCGCGCGCGCATACAGCCAGCCAGTAAACAACCATCCAAGCAAGCGTTGCGCGAGTGAAGTGGTGTAAAAGAAACCAGCAAAAAAAAAACACATTTAATGGAGTAAGCAACAAAGTGAACTAAAAGTAATAAACAAACAAAAAACAACTAACTATGCCCATGTTTTGTCTTTGTGGAATGAAAGACGCGGAATAGAAAGAAAAAAATTGACTGTAAACCCGTACATGCTAAGGTAGTACTCCCACTCCAGCAGCATTCAGAAATCCACGAGAGCTACAGTTCGGAAGCCGATTGATAAGATCCATTATAAAACTCTCCTAGCAAAAATTAGGTCCAACAAATAAGCAACAAAGCTTCAAGATTCGAGATTTCCAGATCTGTATATCCACAAGCAGAGCAGACATTCTTGCTAAACGGATGACCCTGATGATATCGTTGTGCTACAAAGTCCATTAACTCCTCTCCAGTATTGCGACCCATCACTGGTTGACCTGAAAAACTTATGAATGAATTTAAGTAGGTTCACACTGCATAATGTGCAACCGTAGTTTGAAAGAGGTCAGTTAGCCATATGCAACCTCGGCACCACCATCCGTGCCTCGGTCCACATCAAGGTCCCGAAGCTGGCCAAGGACTACGCGAAGCTGGAGGCGACCGCCGACAAGTACAACCTGCAGGTGCGCGGTACCCGCGGTGAGCACTCCGAGGCCGAGGGTGGCATCTACGACATCTCCAACAAGCGCCGCATGGGACTGACCGAGTTCCAGGCCGTCAAGGAGATGTACGATGGCATTTCGGAGATCATCAAGATCGAGAAGTCGCTGTAAGGTGGCTGCAGTGTCACACACTCTCTCTATCTTACCGCTCTCGATGGTGACGAATAATTCCCCCGCCCCCCTCTACGTGCGAAGGAGATGATGGTGATATGGATTGGACGGATTGAAGATTCCAACCGCAACTGAGAACTCAATACCCACTGAACAAAACCACATATACATACACACTCACCGGGACATCGGAACACCCTCGGCAAACTCTCCCTTGAACCTTTCCCTCTTGCCCGGCATCTCGGCTTGCCGTTGCATTGTCCCTGCGGCTCGTTTCTAGTCGCTAAAGTATTTCGCTCTTGCTTGCGTGATCTACGCTAAGAACCACGCGTTAAGAACCCCGTTGTACTGACAATGCGTGCACTGCTCACCCGGCGAGGTTGAATTACACCAAGTGTAAGCCCATTCTCGCTCGTGTGTGTGTGTGTGTGTGCGACCATCGTATCGGCCTCCTCCGCACTCCCTCTCTCCTCATCCAAACACATCCTTTTCTTGCACATCGGATGTGTGCGTGTGGATCGAGGATGATGATCGAGGTGTGGAGGAACAAGACGAGCAGCGGATGGCAACGTACATCTAAAAAAAACATCTCGCATCGAGATGCGGGAAGGGAAAGGCGAAAACTAAAAACTAAATAACAGCTGGCTGTTGGCAAGGGGGAGGAAGGTGATTTCCGATGTCTCCAATGTACACAACAACAGCAAAAGCGGGCGCGCGCGCATACAGCCAGCCAGTAAACAACCATCCAAGCAAGCGTTGCGCGAGTGAAGTGGTGTAAAAGAAACCAGCAAAAAAAAAACACATTTAATGGAGTAAGCAACAAAGTGAACTAAAAGTAATAAACAAACAAAAAACAACTAACTATGCCCATGTTTTGTCTTTGTGGAATGAAAGACGCGGAATAGAAAGAAAAAAATTGACTGTAAACCCGTACATGCTAAGGTAGTACTCCCACTCCAGCAGCATTCAGAAATCCACGAGAGCTACAGTTCGGAAGCCGATTGATAAGATCCATTATAAAACTCTCCTAGCAAAAATTAGGTCCAACAAATAAGCAACAAAGCTTCAAGATTCGAGATTTCCAGATCTGTATATCCACAAGCAGAGCAGACATTCTTGCTAAACGGATGACCCTGATGATATCGTTGTGCTACAAAGTCCATTAACTCCTCTCCAGTATTGCGACCCATCACTGGTTGACCTGAAAAACTTATGAATGAATTTAAGTAGGTTCACACTGCATAATGTGCAACCGTAGTTTGAAAGAGGTCAGTTAGCCATATGATAGTCAGAACCGGTTAGAGACCCGGTTCGAGTGCCACCTGTAAAGGGGCGCGAATTGGCAAAGCTGTTGACAACGGATCAAACGTGATCAGCCACTCGGTCGGTGCAGACAGAAATGTATCCCGATACGGGAAGCAACATGCGCACGCTCTGCACGCTTGCGCTGGCGATTGTTGCCGTGTGCCGTGGTACTCCAATTTTGAAATCTGCGCCGGGAATAGAAATCCTTCCGCCTTACATGATGACCTCTAAAATGAAGATGTTTCAGTGTCTTGTTATCTCCTGGACCATTTATATGCACTTTATAATAAGAAGTTGAAAGTGCCAATTAACAAATGTTTACTGCGGATTTTTTCAGTTTCGAGCCTTCCTCCCCCTTCATCCATTTTTCACAGCGGGTAACGTCTTTTCCCCGACTTTCGTTTCACCCCTCTGATACGTAAAAAAAAAAAAACAAAACACGAAGATGCGTTACGGCGTTACTAGGATGCTTGAAAAAAAAACAGGGTTGCCATTTTATTTGCTAAGGACACGGGAAAGACAGACTTAGTCCGGTTCTGGGCACACGGACTAACCTTCTATAATCCCCACCCAGCGCGGCGTGTGTCCTGGGTGTGTTGCGCTCTCCCGCGGAAACTCTCGCTCCGGGACACGGAGCTGGGTGTGTTTGTGTGAGAAAAAGAGACAGAGCGATGGGAAGGCAGCAAGCGTGCGAGAAGGAAAGCACTCACACACACACATACGCACACAGCGCGGAAAGGACGCGCGCTCTCACCCAAGGCCTGCTACGCTGCGTGAAAAGCGTGTGTGTGTCCCGCGCGGAGCGAGAGAGCGAACAATTTTCCCAATGGTTTGTCTATTGAACAAGGATCGAAAATTTGTTTATTTATCCCGTTCCGCGCGTCCCTCTTCCGTGACTCCGCGCGCGATCCTTCTATTTGTTGCTCCTGCGCTGCGCCCACCAAATTGCAATCCCTGTTGGCTTCCCTCCTGTTGGCCGCACACACAGCCATGTGGCTCGCACACACGTATCGTCCCTGCCGGGGGACCTCTTCTGTATCCTTTATTTTCTCCCTAATAAGGAAGCGCAACAGCGCTCCGCTTCAACGTGTGCGCCCGTGGGGTTTGATAATCAAAGGCGGCGATGTTGCGCTTCAGCCGCTGTTCGATAGGCGCGGGGTGTCTACCGTGCAGCAGCACAATCGAGTCTCGTCCTTTTTGGGTGTTGCTTTTGGGCTCGCGGCAGTTTGTCTAGGCGCGTCTCACCGGCATGGGAGAGAATTGCGCGCACACGCCACACATACGCACACAGTTGCAAAGATTATTGCACATGGCCGTCCCGAAATCGAACAGGGACACGAACGGTGCGTGTATTGTGCAAAAGGATTGCGCTTTTATACAGGATAGGCTTGATTGGGCTTTGGGAGATGATTTGTATATTTGCGATATTATCAGCGTACCGGCGGCCCGCACCAATACTCCGGCATTTCCGCAAGGTCGTAGCCACTAGCGATGAATAGTGAGTACAGAAGGAACACTCTCTAACTCTCTTGCTTCTCTTGCTATCAATCTCCGAACCGGCAGTCTCCCGGAGAGAGCGCAAGGCAGCAATGAACCGTACCGCGTTTCGCCGACGCCAGGACATTGGCACAGGACACGCGGTTTTCGCGTACAAACACACAAACGCCCGTTGATATCCGACCGCATCCCCGGCGCGTAAGGACAAAGAAGGGCATATCAGCCATTAGGTGTGTCCTGAAAGTGCACACGCACGCACGCATGACAGCATCAGGACGACGCACAGTTGGATCTCTCTCTTCTTTCATTCTCTTTTGCTCTCACTGGGGCTGGGACAAGTTATTGAATTTATTCGATCATCCTCACCGCTCCTCATGGATGACACACCCACCAAGATATTCCAGATGTCCTGCGGGAGAGCGCATTTGCATCATCCATTATGGATCAAACTTACAGGGGGCCTGCTTTTTTTGTTGTTGTTTCCGCCTAACTGGATAAGTTTGCGCAATTAAAAAGTTTCATCAGGACCCACCAGATCGGTTAATCATATTGCGGATATTACCGTCCGCGGTTCGTTCTCATTCCACAAGCGGGAAAGAAACATTCTCTCCACGCAACCGTTACCACCCCGGTAGAAGCGGCGGGCAACACGTCGTCGCCGCTGTTTGGGGGAGTAAACAACTTGAGGTGAAACACAGGCCGCCACCATGCAACCCGGCGTGGGGTGGTGGCGCATGATTGCGCTTTTATCCTTCCCCTTTTCACGCCACCGTCACGCAAACAAATATTCCCATAAAAGGGCAAGCATTATTTACTCACTCCCACCCGCACTTTCCCCATAGTCCCTCCGTTTGCCGTTTGCCCGCGTGCGTCCTTTTTATCGTTAAAGGAAACCAGGGGGAAAAATAGTGCTCCCAAAAAATGAACTTTTCACCTTCGTGGTCGTAAAAATTAACTATCAGGTAGTAATGCGATTAGAAAGATAAACAAACGGCCGGCACCGTGCCACCGAGTTTGACTTCGCGTGACACCGGAAAGGGACATACGTGTCCGTTTCGTTCGGTATATACAGTTCAGCATGGCGATGACTGTCTCACTCTGTCATCTGCTCATACTCACTCGTCTTTCACTCCTCACTAAGGATAACCATGGCAACGCAGTTGCATGAATCGGTTCCCTTTTCTCACCATGGACCATCTGCTCGATAAGGATCAGGCAGTACCATCTCACACAGCATGAGAAATCTTCCAAAATGCATTGAAATTTACCGAAAGCTTTGCTATACTTCAAGCTTCATTCATTAGTTTAAGCTCAACCATCCGACACCGCACCCTAAATGCCATTCGAGCAGTTTGAATCGGACGTTGATTTGATATGGCATATAATTAAGGTTTAACACCCCTTTCGGAATCTCTTCAGAACCTTATCGCAAGGAGGGACGATAAGAGGAGGCTAAATTTTAGCAATCACAATGAAACGCAACAATAAAACTCATAGACGATATTGGATTGTGCTTCGATTCCGTCGAGATACACGACGGTGCACTGCGGTGTTTGTGTAGAAGCATGCAATTGCCGCAAGCTGTGCATACGTTTGTACGGTACAGGGAAATACAGAGCGTTACAATATTATCGCTCGATAAGGTGAACAGCAAGATAACATCTCCGCGAACACGCCAGAAACATGCACACACAATGTGGGTGAGATTGTGATTCTCTTTCGCGTATCGTTGAGAGATTATAGTGCCATTGAATTGCGTGCGCGTTCCTCCTTTGTCATTTGTTATATAAGTTACGAAGATGCCGGTGAAATGGGCAAATTTCGCTAGCCTACAGTAGATCGAGGAAAAGGAAACTTTACCCATCAGCCTCATCCAGCTCGAAGTATCCACTCCAGTAGAGCCAAACGATGGCGATGCCGTACAGCGCGAAACCGGTGTAGAATACGGCTAGGAACTTGCTTCGCCATCCGATCATGTCGCGCACACTGTGCCGCTTCTGCAATACGCTTACGCTGCTGCGCTTCGCTTACTGATGTTGCGGAGAAACCAATTCCACTGTGCAGCTCACAACAACAACACGTCACAAAGTTAACAGTACATGCAAGCGCTTTCCGGAAGAAGAAGCACACACACACACGCACTTCCGCCGCTCGATCGCGCTCACAACATGTGAACCCTTACGCTCGTGTGGGGTCAGCGTAATTACTGGAGCATGGGGTTGATTCAGGTGAGAAACATACCCCGCTCCATGAGCTCAGCAAGTTGAAAACTTGAGTGGGGAGACCAATACATTGGCTCGCAAAAGCCGCAATTAGTTGCGTGCGCTGGCCCTGTTTTCACTTTTCAGAGAGAGAGAGAGCAAGAGAGAGAGAGAGGCGTTTGTGGTACGAGATCAGCTTTCACTACTTTGGCCGATCAACCGATCGGATCTCGTGCCGCTGCGGATAGCTGTGTTTGTGTCAGGGAAATATTGTAACCACATCAACACTTTGTTATCATATAAGATAGCCGTGGGCATTCAAAGCCTCTGCACCTCTACTTAATGACGAACCGGGTTTATAAACAAAAACTTCGACATTGAAGTAGCCAATCATTGCTCCACAGGAATGTCCTAACTCTTGCAGCTTCCCAAGCTACACCATATACAAAAAACGGGAGATAACCGGAAATCGAACTGTGCACGAACGATCGATTCCTTAGCACCAGCCCCCTAAAAGACTCTTTCCTCTCGGTTGACCAACTCCTGGACAACACTCGACACTACTCGCGGCGACCCACGGACGCGCACTTGTACACACGCGGATAGCGGAAGATGGACTGACAGATTGGAGCCTCCAGGCCGGCCCATACCCACGAGCCAACGGCTGCGGACAAAGCGCGACAGGCAGCGAGGCGTGCAATGGGCGAACGGCTTAGAAGGCGACTCCTGCTGTTGTGGGCAGCTGTTTCGGTTTTCGTTGTTTGCTCCAACACTCCCAAACTCGTTAAGCCCCACCACCACCATCAGCCCCCGGGTGAGTCTGCGTGAGTCCAGGCTCTTATCACCGCACACAACACACATCGACATGTCTTGAATGTGTCGCGAGCGGTTTTCGGTGAAGAAGAACTAAAAGTGGTGTCACACCGGCACGCGCCTTATCGGAGGTATTGCACGCCGAACGGGTTGTCTGGAGAGTGCGTTGCGTGACGGGCAGAGCATAGCTTATTAACTCTCCCTTTCCCTGTAGCAGACGATGATGGGGCCATCGTTGATAGCGCTAGGATCACAAAAAACGTATCAATGTAGCCTTAGGTTGCTGGGTGTATCTAGTTCAAGAGCTGCTTCAAATCATCAACTCGGTCCTACACACATTGTTATACCTATTGTTTGCTCTCTTATATATCCCCGGAGCGATGATGGGGATGTGCTCTCCTTGAGCTGATAAGTGTGTCATTTATTATCCTCGTAGAGTTTGCCAGTCACTTTCACATGAGCGCCCAATACATCTTCGATACCAGCATGAAGAAGAGAACAATTGATTGTCCTTCTCTTTATCGTGGCACTAAGACAGCAGAGCACAGTCGTGTGATCGTTACGCATTTGCAGGTCTGTTACACAATCAAACGGAACAAGAATCGGTGCAGATGAACAATGCCCCACCCCCGAGGCGTGTGCGGCATGTAGAAGGGGTATCTGATAAAGGTGGCATTAAAATTTATGACTAATCAATCTAATTGATGACTTGTCTGTGCATACAACCATCGAAATGCAGCTAAAGTAGCTGCTGGAATTGGTAGATAAGATAGCGTATACTGTATACTCTCCCTCTCCTTTCTGCTGCATATCAGCTGAAGACGAGATGATGTCTGTTCCAGATAAGCGACCTTCCCCCCAAAAACCAAAAAACGACCACCGTGACATTCACCTTCACCTGCTGAAGTAAAGGTCGACGCATGTTGCTTGTATAACATGGGCATGGCTGCAAAGATAAGCAAACTTGTAATGCACTTTATCACCCCGCGCGTTGTGAACCATTGCGATGCGATAACACTGCAATAAAGATATCGGGAGTTTCGTTTGCTTGCAACCAACTGCAGAAATAGCATTGCAGAAAGAAATGGATTAGGTGAGCAAAGTAAATCAAGGCAATCTCCCAACATCGCTGAGCTCGCAGGTGAATGCAATCGTACGTTACCGAGTGCTCCATTTGAACTAGTATGGTTTCGACTAGCAGCCGCTAGGTGGCGCTACTGTCACAAACGAGAATTTCAGTGCTGACGTTCATCAGGAAAATTGCAGTGTTTGATAATTCCAACAATATTTAGAAAAGGATGATTTTGCAACTAAAGCAGCCATTTACATAATTTGATATTTCATGTTTTCCATTTAAAAAAAAGTTATCTCAGTGGTTTCGGTTTGCAGAACCGAGGAGGGAGACGTGCTCATCTCGCAATAGAACTAGATGCACCACGATCGACCGGGATAACGAGCGCGCTCGTAAACATTATATAATTCATCTGCCACCGCTAGCAGCCGATTATTTTTAAACGATTTCATCCATCGTGCACAATTCTACCCTGGGGGCAGCATTCACGTTGAAAACTGGGACGCAAACACTAAAATAAGCATGTGTTGTTTTGGGTTTTATTGCATGCATCTATACTCAATAAATTTTAGCCGACGATTGTGTTTCTAAGCGATACTAATTATTGCCACATACACACACACACACCCACCACCCGCACTGTTGCTGAGAGGGTGGAAATGTACACGGATGCCCCGTTTTTAAACATAGCTCCGCGGCTTGATTTATTTCGAACATTTCTCTTTCCGACACCAACGGACACTTGTTTATCTCGCGGCCGGGATTGTTTACCGGTGAAACGGCATTTGTGTAGTGTGTGTGTTTTTTCGGGATCATTATCATGATGCGTAATCCATTTCGCTTGCAAACTTGTTTTTTTTGTATCTTCTATTGCGATTAGTTTTCCTGGTGTGAGAAAAATACAACGATAATTCTTTATTCAACAATGAAAATAAGAAAATACTATTGATGTCATAACATTTTTCTTTTTTTTTAACTCAACTTCGCCATGAGCGTCGTTTCTACCGATTGATAGATAGCTCATAGCTCCGAGCAAGATAACGACATGAAAATGAAGCAGTCACGACGATGCACGATAGCATTTAGCTAAAAATACTTGTGATATCGCAACACCACACACCTACGAGCCAGAAGGGCGTGCAGGGGTCACATACACACTTGTGCCTTTTGCCTTGCAATCGATTTGGGGAGGTGTCTTGAAGGTTTTTAGCACACCATGTGGATAATTTCCCATCAGGCACGGACGGACGTTCGCCGCAGTGGAACGTGTTCGTGGCGAAAAGCAGCCTCGCTTAAACTTCAACCATTCCACAGATTCATATATAGACGTTGAACCCTGCTTATACAACAAATAGTCAACCGCAACAATTCAACGTAATTGGGAAAGAAGTGGGTAAAAGTGCACTATTTACGCCTTTCTAAATGGGCCTTTTCCTGTGTCTCGTTTCTTTAAATTATGCAAACTCTTCGGAAGTATGTGTGCTACTGGCGAACAGTGTGTTGTCCACCGGGCGATGATGTTTATGCATACACTTGAGATGCAAGTTGCATAAACAAAAGTAAACTCATGGACGTATCTTCATAATTCAGCGGCGAGGAATATTCATCTCGTCCATATGGAGGACGCTAGCCGTGTTCGGGGCTCAATTGATTGCTCAATTAGAAGTCAGACGTAGACGTAGTTAGTTAGTCGAATGGCATCCTCTAGTGTCTAGAACGTTCCATCTGAATCACAGTATTGCCTTAGACGCAAGTAGCCTCGTAAGTTATAAATGAATAGCTGAAGAGATCAACTTAAAATTCTCTTCTTGGGTTGAGCCGTAAAATATGTTTACCAAGAAAAAATCCAAACACTAAAACAAACATTCTTCTCTTCTCGCTGGTGGTATGTGCAAGTCGTTGCTGGAAAAGAACTGCATTCTGCAGTCTGCATGCATCAGCTACTCTTATCTCATCTCCAGATCGCAGACATTGGCGATATGCAGAGCATGCGAAGCATGAGCAACATCAAACGTTGAGGTTCAGAAGATCGGAATAAACATATCATATGCCAAGCAACAACAGTCGTGGACGCAGAAATTCCAATCGCGGGAAGCAAAGAAACACGGACACAGGAAACGTCCATTTAGCAAGCAGCGGAGAGCATTCCCGAACGACAACGTTTATGTTCCTCCCGTCCTTTCCTGTCTCTCGCTTTCCGCGAATCCGCGAATCCGCTTGTGGTACCCACATTAGGTATGGTGGTTCCGCCAGCACGCTTCACTGATCAAATGGAACAAAATGGCTCACCCCCCGTCACATGAGCTGTAGCAGCGCGCGGCTGCTATACAAATCGCGTAAAGTCAATCATCTGACAAACAGTTGACATATCCAAAATGAGGATGTGAATGAGACATCAGTGCAGCGAACACACTTTTTTTCTTCATCACGACATACATGCGGAATGTGCGCCAATCTATTGCTGGCTGGGTAGAGTGTGTGCATACATGTAATGTAACCGTACACGGTGGTGACATGTACACGGGTAAACGTTTTCTACCGGTCCAATTGCGAAACGAACTAGAAAAGGAGATAATGTGTCCTCCTCCCAGACAGGGGGCAATTTTCTACGGGAAAGATATCTTAATAATGGAGCACACAGTTTCAAAGAAAGCAGCGATAAAATCCCATACTTTCTTGACGCTGTAGTGATGGGAGAAGTTTTCATACCGCACAACTACTTATATGGAGGTATTAATTAGCATGCATGCAAAACATCTGTTTCAGTAACACACTAGTACGGGGACATTCTCATCTTTAGTTAGCATTATCGTTCACACATGCTCTCTCGTTCTCTTGTTTGTTACTAAAGCAACCAGAACTCTCCACAAGAACAGCTGGTGTGTAACGCAACAAACGGAGTCCATTGCTGTCCTCTCGACTTGCTTTCGGAGACAATTATACGAGCAATCCAGAGTGACTTCTGAATGTCCCCTATCCGACTTCTCCGGTGTATTGCGTCATCCGGCGGGCAGGCAGGCAGCTTCCGCCCGAAGTTCCGCCATTATGCGCCCGCTGATTGAACGAACAAATATTGTTAGAACACACAGCCACAAACGTACACACGGATTGGGATTGGATATAGCGGGGAAGAGGCTGCAGGCATTCGATCGGGTTTGAGTTGCAAACTTCAGCAAAACAATCTACTCACGCAGGCATGGTTGTGCAAACAATGTGCATTACCCAAGTATATTAGCGAAACATAGCGATCGCAATTTCACTAACGTTAAGCATAATAAGGCCTGGTTTGCTTTTGGAGAGTTATTCGGAGGACAGCGGTTGCATAATCCTCATCTGCCCTCTATCTGAGTCTCCGGGTGATTAAAACACGCACACAAGCAAGCAACCAGAACGGAATTTTCGAAAGAAGTTGCAGCAAACAGTTAGAAGTGAGAGTTGTTAGTACGCAAACTCCGTGGGATTGTTATTAGCATACATTAATTTCAACCGCAGTAAGATATCTTTTGACGAACGCTTCGAAATGCAATATCACGTCAAAAAAGTGTCCGACTTGAGAAACCGAACACCTCAGAACGAGATATTTCCGGGGGCATGGAAGAAAAAAAAACACTCCACCGGAGTGTGGCTAAAATACTGCATAAATTATAATAAACAGGTCTCCAGCAGAGCTTGAGCAGCTGAATAATTGAATAACATTCACCAACGTTATTTCCGAGGCCTCCCGTAACGTCACATGGCCGTGGTTCTCATAGCGGGCGAGAGGGTCTGTGTCTGCTAGAAATTAGACACTCCCGATAAACGATCCCATTTCCGAGAGTGGGTCGGTTATATTTTCATCATCGCTGGAACCGGGCTGGATCCACAGCTGGAATAATTGCTGCTGCGAGTGCGTTAGGTGCCCGGGGTAGAACCGAAATATGAAACTTTCCCCGGGAATGCCCTAGATTTCCACTACTGTGGAGGTGTGTGTGTGAATTACGTAAACTCTTTCCTTCCTTCACATCATCACCAACCATACCATGCCCTTGATAGTTCACCACAGCAGGCTCTGTGCTGAGTGAGGGAGTAAGCATGACATTTCCTTTTTTAACGACAGAAGAACACAGAGGGCTTTTTATCGATTCGCAAGTTGCGTAACAGTAGTTTCCTTTCCTTCATTTTTCCTTCTTTTTGCATAAACGATGTCCCTCTCTCCCACGCAATGCAAACAAAAACGTTCACATACGTACGTGCTGCCTACAGTTTCACCCGCCTGCCCACCCCCCATCGGCGTGATGTATTTTTAATCCCATTCGAATCCTACCGCTTCATTCTCGCGTTCTGTTACGCCGTTCCCGGCCCCGTACAAACAAGAGCAATCACATACAGACACACCCGGGCCGGGCCCAGCGTATAAATAGTTACGCAAGATGTCCCGCTCCTCCTCGCGAAGCGAACAGGAAACGGAAATAGAAGAAAAAGCAATCGGACCACACGTTCTGGGAAATGGAAACGGGTCATCTCGTTCTCGCTCGGAAAACGGCGACCTTGAACTCGAATTCGCAATTTTCACCCCCGCCTGCGACGCCTGCTGTTGTGTTTGGCTGGAGGCACAGGCTCGCCTATTAGGTAACGCATCTGGAGAACGGATGGTGATGCTGCGCGCAACATTTTTCCATAGCTACAACACCCATCTACGTAACCAGGGGGTTGCTTTGTGAACCCCACATAATAGCGTTGCTATGATGAGTTGGTGGGGGCTGCATTCTAAGGAGCGAAAGACAGCTTCCGAGCCGTTCAATTGCAGCGTGCCCGGGATTTTTGCGAAGAAGGCAAGTGCACCGCACTGCAAGTGTCACTGATTGGTTAGAAGTTTTAATATGAAAAATGACGAAACATATTACCTAATCGAAAGAAACCGATGTGATAAAACGTATGTTGGTGGTGTGTGTAGCAGCGCTTCCGGTGGTGGGGCTGGCTGTGCGTTCGACGCTCGTCGTCTCGTTGCAGCAGCAGCCGACTTGAAGTCAGCTTGTCTATTGTATGCAAAGTTTTCCATCCACCGACACTGGCGCTGTAGAAGCGGAAGCCCCTTCCGCAACATCTTGCGTGCTTTTTCACCTCTTTTCTACTTATTTTCTCTGTATCGTTGCACTTGAAATCTTGTTCTCTCTGGGATCATCAACATCAACTGTCTTGAAATGAAATTTTACTTCCCAATCTCAACCTGTTTGCGGGAGTTTCCCGTCGTTCACAATGGACACTGCGTCTCACGTGACCCTTTCCAAAAGGGTGCCTTCTTCTAACATCGCAGGGAAGGAAATGTTTGCGAATTTGTTCCCACCAACACCACCTCCCGGCTGGTCTTGAGCAGCAAAATTCGCAACAGGAAACGAGTAATTGGCTCAGCCCGCTTCCTCTGCCCCTTCACGACGCGACCACAGAATATGGGAAGTAAAGGGCAGAAAAACACAATCGCTTCCCCTTTTTGGTTTTTTGGAAGACCATCTTTGGCAACGGGTGCGGTTTTTTTTGCAAATCGCGTCTCTTCCCGTGTTGCTGCTATATAAATTTAGCTTTTCTTCTGTTGGTGGGTTCGAACTGGGTTTGAACATTCTCAACAGCAAGGGGGGAGCTCTGGTGTTCCAAAAATATATCTTTCATCTCGCTCCCGGCCGGCGTCGTTGCGAGAGGTGAAGGAACTTGAGGACGATCACACGATCGCAGCAATTGAGGCAGTTTTTGGACGCACACGGTGTCGGTGCGCGCCCGTGGTGTGCGTTTTGCTGTGTGCGCCCCGGAGGAATTCAGCGGTCACATTTCACAACACACCGATGCACCACCACCACCATTACCATAAAACACTGAGCTCAATTGATCGTGCCGGGAGATCGTGTGGGTTCGTTAAATTAGCTTTAAATTGAACGGAATGAAGCTAAATAAACAGGTTTATGAGTCAGCGAGACGACGCTTCATCACGTAATGCACACGTACGCACACAGAGGCAGCAGCAGCAGCACAGTCTTCTGTTAACGCGCGCACACACCATTCGCTTGGCGTGGCGTGGTGTGCCCACAACCACACACTCACACACAGGCACGCAGAGACGGCATCTTTTGGCTTCTTTTTGGCTTAAAACAAAACGCCGGCCGGCACGCGAAAGGTTTCCATCATCAAATTGCTCACACTACGATGGTAACTAGATGCGACGTCGTTGTCAATACTAGCACATCGTTACAACACGGGCGCTTACGTAACCATTTTGCTTGCCGTAACCGTCATCCGGATATTAATCGTTTGCTTTTCGCCGAAGGATAAATTTCGCACGAAATGCACCCGTGCCATGGTGGGTATCCTTTCCGTCTTCTCTGACTTATCCACCGCTGCCAGGCCTGCTTGCACCAAAGTCCCGGGCGGACCCGGGAGCTCACCTTTTTCCAACCGCCGAACTCAAGATTTCAAACGAAATTGAACAAAAGCGTGATCGCGGTCAGATGGTTTTATTGCCTGAGAGCCGCCCCTCGGTCGGTGGGTCGCGCGCTTTCGCGCCGGTCGTTCGTGATCGTTCCCGCTTCGGGTGCCCACCTTGCAGGGCCGTTGGCCGGAACGAGACGGCGAACGCAAACCCGACTACCGGCGAGTGCCATCTCGCTCGCGCTGGCGCACACGATTCGCGGAACACAATGCATTGGAGAGGTACGTTTATCCCCATTGTATATCCCCTTTAGCGCATGTGTGTGTGTGTTTGTGTGCGGTACAATGGGACAAAATGCGACATCGCCATATTAAGGTGGTCGAAGACATTGGCAACGTTCAACGTTTTGAATATTACATTTTTTGTTATGGGATAAATAGTGTTTATGTGATATGTGTTTGATGGAAATATCCCAGACCAGCGTAGGAGACTTGTTTTTTAGTACAAGAGGCTAAGTAGAAGTTTAAAAGTTTAGACTCTATGCGAGCCTTTTTGTGCATATCGCTCGTTGCATTCATTCTTGACTCACTTTGAGAATTAACATCAAGATTTGGCGATTGTGCGCGTTTCTTAAAGTGATAGAACTACTATTCAATCCTTTCATTTATTACAATAGGAATTCAGCGGTCACATTTCACAACACACCGATGCACCACCACCACCATTACCATAAAACACTGAGCTCAATTGATCGTGCCGGGAGATCGTGTGGGTTCGTTAAATTAGCTTTAAATTGAACGGAATGAAGCTAAATAAACAGGTTTATGAGTCAGCGAGACGACGCTTCATCACGTAATGCACACGTACGCACACAGAGGCACCAGCAGCAGCACAGTCTTCTGTTAACGCGCGCACACACCATTCGCTTGGCGTGGCGTGGCGTGCCCACAACCACACACTCACACACAGGCACGCAGACACGGCATCTTTTGGCTTCTTTTTGGCTTAAAACAAAACGCCGGCCGGCACGCGAAAGGTTTCCATCATCAAATTGCTCACACTACGATGGTAACTAGATGCGACGTCGTTGTCAATACTAGCACATCGTTACAACACGGGCGCTTACGTAACCATTTTGCTTGCCGTAACCGTCATCCGGATATTAATCGTTTGCTTTTCGCCGGTTTAGATCGTTCGCGACCACAAGTGCACAAAGTTTAGCGAAACATCCGTGTCCTTTCCTTATTTAGCACTCTCCGGTTCCTCTCAATGCACAACACCTTTCGCAGGCACCAGGTGGGGTTAGAAGTTTGTGAAACTATACGCTAGGTGAGTTTTGCCATCGGAAAATGCATACTTATCAAATCCCACTACTTACGCTTTACCGTTTCTCTCCACAGTGTTGCTCGTCTTCTTGGAGCTGCGACACAGCAGGCCGTGGCGAACGACTTGAAGTCAGCTTGTCTATTGTATGCAAAGTTTTCCATCCACCGACACTGGCGCTGTAGAAGCGGAAGCCCCTTCCGCAACATCTTGCGTGCTTTTTCACCTCTTTTCTACTTATTTTCTCTGTATCGTTGCACTTGAAATCTTGTTCTCTCTGGGATCATCAACATCAACTGTCTTGAAATGAAATTTTACTTCCCAATCTCAACCTGTTTGCGGGAGTTTCCCGTCGTTCACAATGGACACTGCGTCTCACGTGACCCTTTCCAAAAGGGTGCCTTCTTCTAACATCGCAGGGAAGGAAATGTTTGCGAATTTGTTCCCACCAACACCACCTCCCGGCTGGTCTTGAGCAGCAAAATTCGCAACAGGAAACGAGTAATTGGCTCAGCCCGCTTCCTCTGCCCCTTCACGACGCGACCACAGAATATGGGAAGTAAAGGGCAGAAAAACACAATCGCTTCCCCTTTTTGGTTTTTTGGAAGACCATCTTTGGCAACGGGTGCGGTTTTTTTTGCAAATCGCGTCTCTTCCCGTGTTGCTGCTATATAAATTTAGCTTTTCTTCTGTTGGTGGGTTCGAACTGGGTTTGAACATTCTCAACAGCAAGGGGGGAGCTCTGGTGTTCCAAAAATATATCTTTCATCTCGCTCCCGGCCGGCGTCGTTGCGAGAGGTGAAGGAACTTGAGGACGATCACACGATCGCAGCAATTGAGGCAGTTTTTGGACGCACACGGTGTCGGTGCGCGCCCGTGGTGTGCGTTTTGCTGTGTGCGCCCCGGAGGAATTCAGCGGTCACATTTCACAACACACCGATGCACCACCACCACCATTACCATAAAACACTGAGCTCAATTGATCGTGCCGGGAGATCGTGTGGGTTCGTTAAATTAGCTTTAAATTGAACGGAATGAAGCTAAATAAACAGGTTTATGAGTCAGCGAGACGACGCTTCATCACGTAATGCACACGTACGCACACAGAGGCACTGTGGGTTCGTTAAATTAGCTTTAAATTGAACGGAATGAAGCTAAATAAACAGGTTTATGAGTCAGCGAGACGACGCTTCATCACGTAATGCACACGTACGCACACAGAGGCAGCAGCAGCAGCACAGTCTTCTGTTAACGCGCGCACACACCATTCGCTTGGCGTGGCGTGGCGTGCCCACAACCACACACTCACACACAGGCACGCAGACACGGCATCTTTTGGCTTCTTTTTGGCTTAAAACAAAACGCCGGCCGGCACGCGAAAGGTTTCCATCATCAAATTGCTCACACTACGATGGTAACTAGATGCGACGTCGTTGTCAATACTAGCACATCGTTACAACACGGGCGCTTACGTAACCATTTTGCTTGCCGTAACCGTCATCCGGATATTAATCGTTTGCTTTTCGCCGGTTTAGATCGTTCGCGACCACAAGTGCACAAAGTTTAGCGAAACATCCGTGTCCTTTCCTTATTTAGCACTCTCCGGTTCCTCTCAATGCACAACACCTTTCGCAGGCACCAGGTGGGGTTAGAAGTTTGTGAAACTATACGCTAGGTGAGTTTTGCCATCGGAAAATGCATACTTATCAAATCCCACTACTTACGCTTTACCGTTTCTCTCCACAGTGTTGCTCGTCTTCTTGGAGCTGCGACACAGCAGGCCGTGGCGAAACAAG
>KZ073042.1:104471-115775 GCA_002091845.1 Anopheles cracens
TATTCTACGCTCGATTTCGAGTGCACGATCGACATCGGAGAAAGCAGCACCAGCTTCAGAAGATTTCAAGTGCAATATTCCTATGCCCGCCGTTGGCAGAGATGTTGGCACCGGCCAGGAACATTGTTGCCATGTGCAACCGGAAGTGGCCGGATGATGATCGCCGCCCGTCAGAACTGTTGCCAGGGACCGGCTAGGTTTTGGCACACTGGCATGGAATGGACCACAGATGGTCTTTGGTCGATTGCGGGCCAGGCTGCTCAAGTCTAGTTGATGACACATGTCCTTCTGTTGAAATGTGGGAAGGAACAATAGCATGGGACGCTTCTTTTCTTTCGTTTCGTGAACCAAGCTGTACAGGGGGCACAACACACTTCATGATAGTGGTGTGTTAATGCGATTCAGAGCCGATGAATCTTGGAATAAGTGTAAATCCCGAGGCTGAAGATAGAAACAATCTTCGTAACTTCATGATCTTCTTTGAAAACTCTTCATACAAGGGATTCTTCATTCGAATTTATCTTCATTGATGGTGTTAGAATTCAAATATTGCCTTATGTTTGAACATGAACAGCTAGTGTACCTAGCAAACTTCCTCATGTTTTAGGAACACAATACTCTCAATGCTGAATGTGGTGTAAACATCTGGATTGATTGACACCATCGTAACTAAAAATATATTTTATAAAGTCGTGCATCTTACCGGGACTAAAATAAACAAAAAAAGATCAGTTTAAAAAATGGAATAAATGCAGGATGATTACACGAAAACAAAACAACAAACAAAAAACAAAAGCAAAAGCATATCCCGGTAGTAAACTTTATCGAAAACAGTCTCACAGTCTCCTTCTCTCGCTCTCGCTCGCTCGTATTACATTTCACCGCTGAGTTCCGTCGCTACACGAGATTAATGAGTGTTCTGGGCCAAAACAGGTAACAGGTGAAATAATTTAGCAGCTCATCAGCGTTGTGCGCCCAGGCGCGAGCAGCGCGTCTTGGCGAACGACAAGGGCGCACCCCATCCGCACAACCCAGCCAGGTCCGACCGACTAGTTCGGCCAGTGTCTAAGCGTGTTGTGGCGTGTTTACCTGTCGGCGGAAGCGGCAGACGGCGGAGCTGCGACCGCACCGCGTCCACTCTCCCCCTGCAGGAAGTCCATGGTCGAGTTCTTGAGATCGACCTTTGGCTTCTGGGGAGCGCCCGGTTTGCCGACCGGCGCCGGTTTCTGCTGCTCGACCATGATGAAGCTGTCCTCGTTGTTGGCCGGCAGCGCCGGCGTCGGCTCCGGGCTGACCGGGATGGCGGGGGCCGCTTTCGGCGTCGGTGCCGGCAGTTCCTTCTTTTCCTTCACGAGCCTTGCCGGGGCGGGCGTGGGTGCCGGCAGTTCCACCGGCGCCGGGGTGGGTTCTTTGGCGGGCGCTGGCGCCGGAGTTACGGCCGGTTCCGGTTTCGGTACATCCACTACCGGTTTGGGAAGGCTTGGGGCGGGTTTTGCGGGTTCGGGCGCTTTGCTCGGTTCGACCGGTGCCGGCTTGACGACTGGAGGCGGGACGACCACGGGTGCCGGTTTGCTAGCCGCCACCGGAACCGACGGAACTTCGGGCGTTTTCGGTGGTTCCGGTTTGGGCGCGACTGGCTTTGCAGCGGGCTCCACTACCGGCGGGCGCGCTGGCTGCTGGACGGCTGTGGGCTTCTGTTCTGGCGCCGGCTTCGCCGGTTCTACTGCCGGGGCAGGTTTTTCCGCCACCTTCTGCTCGGGCTTTGTGTCTTTCGCTGCCGGAGCGGTCACGCTTTCGGATGCGGCCGATTCCGGGAGCGCTTGTTGCATCGATCGATTTTTGCCGGTGAAAAACGCAAAGATTCTATCGAGTAATGGAATGCGTTTTCTATGAACAACGGAAAAGAAAAATAAATGGAAGAACAAAAAACAAAATCAAAACGTTGGTAAGTTTAAAATTAATATAAATCAACTAAATAATCGTAACAAATAAATACAAAACTATCGAAACTATCAAAACTTTCCAAACAAACATAGTAAAACATGTAAAAAAAACATTTAAACTCATGCTTCAACAACGAAAATAACGAACAATAATCAAAAGCATCATAAACGCCAGCAATCTAATCCTTCCAAGCGAAGCATTGCGCGCATTGCTACAGCTGATCCAATTTGCGGCACGAAACGAAATCTAGTTATCCTCAGCATTCCCCTAGCAACGCGTGTTCTAGCGTGGCCGATGCGTCTTCTGGGTGCAGTTTTGCTGGTTTCATGCTCCCTGCTATTTGTGTCTCCGCATCAGTTGATCCAAACTCTTCTCCCTGCCATGTTAATTCAATTGTCGTGTCTCGTGTATCGACGTGCGAAAATAATTGCATATTTTGCTGTGTTTTTCTTCCACTTTCTTGTGCAGACTTTCGGGCCACTCAGGTGTTAATCGCATCAAACGACACACCCGCGATCATCGTGCGACGAATACAACTAGAAGACGTCTGTGTCATCGTCCTCTTCAACACACACTTTCGACGTTCATCGACCGATAAGATAGTCTGTGAGCGTGTCGTGCGTGGCGTACGTGCCGATTCCAGCCGGATGCTTCCAGAACATTAAACCGCTTCGAACAGGTAGCACGGGTGTCGTCACCTGCACAGCCTGCCGCCATGGCAGCAACAGTGCATCCGTTTCATGTGCGAAACACAACAAGGTAGGCCTTTCTCACCTCCGTTCCCATTTCTTCTTCTGCTAACCTTTTTTGTGCATCGCGGGTTTTGGGTTGGTGCAATGTTTTATCTATCAACCTCTCTCGCTGCCACCCACATCGGCTGCAAGGTGCGATTGCTGCGCAGCCTGTACCCGGCCGTATTTAATTATGACAATTGCACTGATAACAACAGTGTCGATGTAGGGGGAACGACAGGCGAGAAGTCAGGTGCTTTTAGGCCATTACTCACATGCTAAGCTAGGTCAACGTAGGAAGGTAGTGAAGAACGTGCGCTGATAGCGCACGTTGGGCACGTGGGATCAAGTCAAGCGCATTGGTGTTAATATTTTTGGCAAACGAAATAACGTTACGCTATCTTACTGCAAATTTGTTAGGTGCGAGTTGCAATCTGATAGAACCGGCAGCCATACTTTCGGCACGTTTGCAAAATGAACTCATTCGTTTTATCTTACTTACGAAGGATTACAGCATTTGGAAACGCTTCAGATATCAATTATTGTAAAAAGGGGTTTGAGGCATGAATCATTTCCATATAAACGATCAGTTCACTTATGTGATGCATCCTAATGTCTGTCAAAACGCCAAGTTCCAGTTATGTGCTGGATTAACTGGTTAAGCGATGCAATTAAAGCGCTCGAGCGGTCGTAATACTGGGACGGACATGACAAAGGCATGCTTCAGCATGATCCCACGTATTTTTAGTATTTGGAGACAATAAAATGGGACATACTGTCTCATAACGTGTCTCTGATGTTGCTTCATTGGATAATAACGTGTTCCACTCGATAGCACAAAGTCTGGAACACTTGGAGTCATAAGAAGAGATGGAAAAGATGAGATGAGCTAGCAACGGGGAGTATTTCGATGATCCTTACATCTTTGGTGATAGTGAAATGAGATCTTAACAGGTATAAGACATGTGACACAAAATGCATTGTTTGCGACAGAACTAAAGGGCGATTAAAATTCTAGTGGCCTAATTCGAATGTCCTCACATCCACTGCAACTACAAGTAGAGTGAACAATGAAGTAAACAGCTCGCTCAGTCAAGAATGGTTAGCGGACAGATTTATTCCTTCTGCAGCATTTGCCAATGGGATTAGTGCCGTTGAAAAGGCCCCACAACGGCGACGGGATTTATGCACATTTTTCGCAAAACACACTTGAACAGCAGCGGCTTGTATTACGCGCTACGTCGTTACGCCATCTTCATCTGACATTGAACTTGAGCATCGAGATGAGCCGTTTTGCGTACCCCCCGCTGGGTGTTTGTTTTCCACGTTCGAAAGGCGAAATGTCGGATGGTGGTACGTAAGTAAGACAACCTCCAACGTCCGCAAAGGACGTCACGCACATGTGCAGTGAAATATTTTGTTTCGTTTTTTTACGATTTCTCTCCTTCTTTGCTGATTTGTGGCTGCGGAGAGGTGATCGTTTGTTTACGCACATAACACGCTAAAACGAATGGTTTGCTTGTATTGGGTGGGACGATATGGTGATTTTGTTTTGGGCCCGGTAAGAGATATGATGTTCTCGTACGGTTGTAATTCTGATTTTTGCAATTTATTGCATCCAAAGCGATCATTTTCGCTGGCAGAAAGAGTATGGAAAGCGCCAGACCAGACGCTGTCCCTGTCATGTGCATGTACAGAAAAGCGGAACAGCTGACGGCCTGACAATGCCCAGATGACTGATCACTCGACACATTGCCATTTTTCTACGTTTTTCCTTCCCATCAACATCTGACCACTGCTCGAGGCAAAAAGTTACCTTGACATTCGCGTTCGTTCGCGAAGGACACGTTCGGACTTTCGCTTCGCTCAAAGTAAGCGTAACCGGCGCAAGTCTTTGAAAGCAGATAGTACGAGCATTTGCTGTTTCCTGTCCCACATCGCACACGTTCGGAGCTGCGTTCCGTCAACCCAACCAGCCGACCGGAGAGGACGGATTCTTTTGAAACATTTATAAATAACAATCCTGCTGTTGGGCGCTGGCGTGGTTTCGGCACACGGTGCGAATGTTTGTCCCTCACACACCGAGTCCCGAGTAGAATCCGCTGTCAGACGTGCAACCATCACTACCACCACCACATCCGGTGCGTGTTATATAATGGCGTTGTCTTTACATCGCATCCCTGACGGTTCGGTTTATGCTTGTTTTTCCCGGTTTTCCGATGAAAATGTGTTCTAGCGGGTGCATTTTTTCTAATGCGTGTTGTGTGTCGACAAAAATGAAGCTAATTAATTAGAGGTGTTTGAAATTTTACGCGCGTAAAACGACCCCACCCGTTCGGTATTCCCGTTCGGTTGGTCGGAGGAAAACTATTCGCTAAGAACGTGTTGCATATGGGTTGTGACTTACTTTTTATGCTTTTTATTATGGGTTTTTGGAAAACATGCGCTTTGAAATCATACGCAAGAGAATCGCATGCCTCTGTTTTCTTTTAATTAGATCGGATAGGGAGGATTTCGGTTGTTTGAAATCTGAAGCCGGTTTCGAAATGTTGAAACGAAAATACAAAACCAATCAAGATTAATATCTTAGATCTTTTGGTGTACAAAACATAATAGGATATGCCAATACAGTCAATCCAATAGCCATCATGCAGATTCTTATAACAACTCAATTGAGAATCATAATAACATTGCAACTCATTTCAGCGAAAAGTTTTGAATCAAAATTTAAATGAGTGAGTGTATTGTTGATCGCCAAGAGTGCTCGACTCATCATGATGGACAACTATTTAATAGCTCAGGAGTTAAAACAAAAATTATGTCATGAAATGCGCCCGTTTTTTATTGTCAACATCAATACCTGAAGTGTTTATTATTCTACGCGTAATTATCTTCTCACCTCATCGTGAAAAAATCAGTTCGTTTGCAGATGCATTATGTTATCATGCTGATGTTTACATCGTTCCCTTTTATGGATTGTTTGGAATACTTGAGCGGTGCACTTGATCGCTAACCTTATCAATTCATTACATGTGTGCTGTGTCGACATCAAACCTTTGGCGGTAAATCATACCGTTGCTGGCTTCATAAATTTCAAATTTCAGTACGTACCGCTGGTTGCATACTTTGCGGCGCTTAACGCTCTGCTCGAACGTAGCAGGCATTGCGCACGTGTGAGCGAGCTTTCGGGCGCAGAGCTTTCTGCTGGCGCTCACGGAGAGAGACCCGTACGATCGTCGTACATTCGTTCTCGGATTTTATTTTGAAGTGCACTTGCACATGCGCGATATCGTGCCCGGCGTGTCTAATCTAATCGATGACAAACGCTTCGGTGAGTCAAGCGCTCGAAGGGAATCTCGCGCACCAGACGAGTAACGAGCAACATTTCTAGAAGCGCCACCTTCGATCGTTACCAACACGGAGCGGAGCGAAACAAATCAATACACCAGGGCCAACTGGGTGACGCCGTGGCGCTGGGCTTTGGCAGGAATTGATCTCGATCATTGCTATTTTCGGAAGCTGCGGTGACATTGCGTTGCCATGTGGAGTGGATGCGCAGCGTGCCTTTGGAGCAGACGTGAACGCATTCGGAGCACATGCAGCGATTTGGCATTTAGTTTTTTTTTTGTCACAATTAGCAGCACTGCATAAGCACATTATCGTTTCATTAAACATTTCAAATCGGGATTCATTGACTTACCTCAGCTCGTCCATCGCAAGCGAGAAGTACCAGAGGGCAAACATGGTGGCTGTTATGGGTATGAGCGCGTACTTCACGAAGAACGATTTGCTGTAAAAGGACAGAAACACATGATCAGGCAATGTTCGAATGAGTCGCGTTCGATGGCCACGGTGCCGCGTGTGGAATTCGGATGCCTGTGAATCAGTTGTTAATTGCACTGCGGGTATGACGTGAGGTGACAAAAATGTCACTGTGCTGGTAGCCCTCGTACACAGCGGTTGGTTGAGTCAGTTAAGCGCACGTGACACGCTCATGGTACGGATCTCCGATGTGTGTGAGATATATATCGCAGTTGGCCATGGCACGAACACACAGCTTCCAAAAATTACTCTTCTCTAGAGAGCGTCGAGCAGAAGTATTGGTTTTGGCAGAGAACTTTAATACGTTCCTCAAAAGTTTAAAACAAATAGATTCAAGAATATAGATAAAAAAAATAAAAAATAAAGCATAATGTAAGCAGACTCATTATAGAATAAAAAACCGGCAATCAATACACAGACGACGGTCGGTCTACACTTAATCGTGTTTGTTGTGTCCCAAAGTGCTTATTTGCCAATGCATTATGGCCTTGCCTTGCCCGGTCTAGCCATCCTGGTTTTGTGCAACAACAAGGGGCGCCGTTTGGTCTTGCGAAAACACACAAAAAAAAACGAAAAACACGCACTCGCCAGCCGAGTGTTCCGTAGGATAACTCCAGGGTAAAATCGAGCCACACCAACACTGTGGCAGAAGTCGACGCTTCGCTATCGATTTTGTCCTGCGTGACCTTTTTGATACGCCTTATTCGATTTGAAAATTTCCGAACCGGCCCGGAAGACGTTGTGGCGTTGCATAAGACACCGTGAGAGGAGTTTCCGTTCGGTACGCTCTTTCTTCAGAAGTTCTTCAGTGCCCTTCAGTTCGTTCGTTACGCTTGAGTTCGCACCCGTCGGGGGCCGGTGGAGTTATAGCTTCCGCGGTTCACGGGGCTACCCCAATTTTCATTCCAACCCTTCGTTCAGTGTGCCCGAACCGATGGCTTCCGTCATGATCTATTTCTAGGAAACGCACGGTCAAACCCAACGTGGTACCGAGTGCCAGTGTTCCCAGTGCAGTCGTCAGAGAAAAAACATCTTTAACAGGAAAAACAAACCGTCACCGCGTTGAAACTGGCGGTGAACGAAGACACGGAGAGGAAAATAAAAATTGGGCCAGTCAGTCGAAAAACCAACGGCGGGCGAGTGGGAGAGAGTTTAAAATTAATTTTCATACAAAACACCACTAACTAGCAAGCGCCTCTGTTTGCTCATGCGAACGTGGGCGAACAGGTTCGGAATTGTTTCACACAGTAAAACGCTTCAAACTTGACGCGTTTTGGAGTGAGGAACTGCTTTCCTTTGGCCTCGCAACAGCACGATGGGGGAACGATGACGTAACTTTCGGGGCGTTGGGTGGGTTGGGTTTTCATGGAGGAGGAGATCACCGGACTGCCCTGGTGGGCCACGATCGTCCTCACGACCGTGGGGCTCCGTACGCTCGTTACCCTGCCGCTGGCGGTGTATCAAAACAAGATCTTGACACGCTTGGAACAAATTTCGCTTGAAATGCCGGATCTCATAAAAGAACTGAAAGCGGAAACGGCTTTCGCGATGAAGAAATTTAACTGGTCGGAGAAAGAGGCCCGTATCATGTACAACCACTCGGTAAGCGGCTGTTGGGTTTGGTGGATTGCGTCGGCAACGAGCGTCACTAATGCGTTTCATTCCACTTCAACAGCTGAAGAAACAGTGGAACAAGCTAATCGTGAGAGAGAACTGTCATCCAGCGAAGACGATGGTGCTACTTTGGGGTCAGATACCGCTGTGGATTGTGCAGTCGGTCGCGATCCGGAACCTGGTATCGATGCTGCCGGATCCGTCCGCGATCGAGGCACAGATCGCGTACACGGAACTCACGCTCGGTGGCTTCGGATGGATACCGAACCTAACGGAGCTGGATCATTCGTTAATCTTTCCGATAGCGTTAGGTGTCATCAATCTCGGCATCATAGAGGTAACAATTGATGGTCCAAAAATGGTGACCAAAAAGATTAACCTTGCTCCGTATTTCAATCAGATTCAAGCTGCCTCTCGCACGAAGCTTCCCTCAAAGTTACAGACCGTGTTCACAAACCTGTTCCGAGCGCTCAGCGTTCTGATGGTCCCGATTGCTGCATCAGTTCCGTCGGTAAGTAGACCGGTGGTCTGACTGTAAGAGATATGCATATTAACTCTATTAAACCTCGATCCCCATCGTCAGTGTCTTTGTCTGTACTGGGTCACGTCGAGTGCGTACGGGTTGGGACAGAACCTGCTACTCCTGTCACCACGCGTACGGCGTGCGGTTGGCATCCCTTGTGTCCCTTCGGAACTTGCGCATCCCTATCAGCATTTGCGCCACACGCTAGCAAACAAATGGGGCACCCTGACGAGTATCGGTTCCCGCAGCAGCCCATCGCCCGGTTCGAAAGCGTAATTTCGTGATAGTTTTTCGGACAATAAAGTTAGTCAAGAGCGAATGATGGCACACAGACACGCGCGCGCGCTAATTCGCTACAGTTGTTTTTTTTTTTGTATATAAATCATCGACTATTTCGCTATCATTTTACAAGCTATCCGATATCAGTAAACTAGTAAGAGAGGGTGTTGATGGAAACAACATGCCATCAAAAAAGTTCAAGGCACATGCTCACAGGCACCGGCGATGTTGAAAGTAAGCTTGCCTTTGTTTCTCCTGCTTCATCTGAAACGAATCAAACAGAAAATGACAACGTCACACAGTTCGGAAACGTTTGCGACCACTGAACGTACCTCACACACCGTACTGGTGCAGCGATTGGTTAAGCTTCTGCTCGATCCAATCTCGGTAGTGGGCCACCTTCAAGTAGACGCCCGGTTTGTTCGCGTAACCGCAGTGCTTGCCCCACGACACGATGCCGGTTAGCGTGTGGAGTCCTGTGAATGAGAGAATTGTGAGCAATTAGTATGTATGCACTGCAGAGCCTCCCAAATCCCGTGTGTCTCAGCATGGTAAACCGAGTTTGGGAAGTACAGTTCGACACTTCCACTTGTTCCGAAACAACTCCCAGCCGTCCCTAGTCTCCCACCCGTCTATAATAGATGAGGCAACTTTTCCAATTCGACACCCGATCTACTTACCATCGCCATTCGGACACACCAACGGACCACCGGAGTCACCATCACACGAATCGACACCGGGTTCGAGTGTTCCAGCGCAGAACATGCCGTCGATCAGCGAATCGCCGTAAACTTCCGGCCTGCGACACACACTGTCCGGCAGGAGGGGAACCGTTCCCGCCCGTAGATCATACGACGAATCTGCGAACGTCAAAACAGTAGCATTACCACCTGCTGTCAGACGGGGGAAGCAGTCGCCCCTGCCCAGCACTCTCACCTTTCGATCCGGCCTCGGTTGCGCCCCACCCGGAGATGGTGCAGTTCGTGCCCGGCTCGTACGCGGCATCCTGCGCGGGCAGGCAGATCGGCTGCACGTAGTCGTTGAACCGGATCGGTGTCTTCAGCACCACCACCGCGATGTCGTTGCTCATGTGGTGACCCTCGCGGAACTGCTCGTGGATGTACGTGTTCTCGATGAAGACGTCCATCTCCGCGCTGTCGTACGCGGCCGTGTGGTAATCACCGACCCGCACCCGGTACGTGCTCTTCGGGTAGCCGATGAGACAGTGGGCCGCCGTGAGGACGTGGTAGCGCGTGATCAGCACCGCGCCGCACCAGTGCAGCGTCTTCACGCGCAACGACGCCTGCCACGGGTGGTGTCCGTACACCGTCTCCGAGCCGTGCACAACGCGCGCCCCGTACGTCGGCTTGCGCAGCGCAGGGTCCACCCGCAGCCGGCCACAGACGTCCGGATGGATCTTGCGCGAGCGTTCCACGAAGTCGAACCGTGGGTTCGGCCGGGTCGCTCGGAGCCGTGCCGCCCGCGGTTTGGTCGGTACGTACACGCCGCACCGCACGCCCACATCCTCCGCGTGGCCACAGTTGTGCTCGCCCCACTGCCAGTGCACGCAGTCCTCGATCGAGGCCTCCGTCCCGTTGCACGCCACCTGATCCAGCCAGATCTGGCCGGCCCCGGGCGGGTAGACGCTCTTGCGCACCTCGGCCGTACCGTTGAACCCGAGCTGCCGGCAGACGACGCGTGCCTCCCGCACACCGAAGTCATCGTCGCACACCGTCCCCCACGTCCCGTGGTAGTTGATCTCCACGCGACCCTCCCGCGTGTTCGGCCCACCGACCAACCGGACGGCGAGCGGCGCCTTGCAGTGTCCGGGCTCTTCGTCCGATCCGTCCGCGCAGTCGCGCACGTTGTCGCACAGGAACTGCACCGGAATGCACTCCTCGGACGCGTGGCACAGCCAGTAGTCCTGCGGGCAGGTCATGACGGGCGTGCGGCACACGACGCCCACCACCTCCTCCCTGTTGCAGTCGCTTCTGCCCCACCCATCGAAGCGGCACTCACGCAGCGAGCTCTCGTTACCCTGGCACCGGACGGCGTCCATCATGAAGAACGGCCCCGGCTCGTCGTCCTCGGTGGTGGCGTTGGGCGGGAAGTACGAGTGCGACTTCACCTCGATCGCGCCGCCAGCGAATCCGAGCTCGCGGCAGACGACGTTGGCCGCCTCCAGCGTGAACCCGTCGTCGCACACGTAACCCCAGCGGTCGTACGCACGCACCTCCACGCTACCCTGCGCCTTCTTCGACAGCTTCAGCGCGTACCCGATGTGATCGCACTGCTCCTCATCGGCCCGGTTGCCACACCCGTCGCGGCCATCACAAACTTCCGCCTCGTCGATGCACACCCCGTTGCCACAGACGAACTTCCCGTAGCACG
>KZ073042.1:115785-133221 GCA_002091845.1 Anopheles cracens
CTTGGCATCGCGGTAGTCTTGGTCGTGGTCGCGTGCGGCACAATCATCGGCTTCCAGGGATTGGGTCGGTTGTCTCCGAAGCGACTCCGAATGGCCGGAGCCGTCGTTGTGCTGGTGATCGTTGTTGCGATTGTGGACGTCCGGCGGTAGATGGGATAGACGTTCGATTCGGGCGCCGAAGCGTGCTGCCGGTTCAGGGAGCCCTCGGCCGGTTCGGTGATGTACGGCGGAGGCAGTGGCCAGGACGCAAGTGGCACCGACGAGCCGGACTCGTCGTGGAAGTATTCGTTCACCTCCCTCGCGCTCGGCAGGACATAGGACGCGGTGAAGGACGGTTTGCCGGTGCTGCGGGGCGTTGGTGCCGGCAGCCCGATCACCTGCACCACTGGCGGCGGTTCCGTCGTGGTCGTCGTGGTTGTCATCATGGTGCTGAGCTTGGTGGCGTTCAACGCGACCGTTTGCTTCTGTTCCTTCATGTACGGCGTCAGCATGTGCTTGAGCGCATCCAGATGCTGCTGGATGTCGATATCTTCCTTCCGCACGGTCGGATGCGGGGTACCGAGCGGACGGGCCGTTGCCGACGGTGCCACGTAAACCGGGCGCTGAGCACTCGGAGCCAGCTCTGGCTCGCGGTGAAGCGATTGGGGCTGCTTGGTCGGTGGCTTGACGTACACGGGGTAAGCCGGTTTGATGGTTGGCTCCTGGTTACGCGATGCTTTCGGCTGCCGGTTGCGATCTACTTCTGGTGCACCGATGTTGAACCGTACGTCAATCTCGCCGTACACGTCAGTATTCTGGTCAGGATCGTCGTACTCATCGCTGCTTTCACGGGTCGGTGGGCTGCTCGAAACTTGGATTTGTTCCACATCCGGATGTAGCGTGTCCTGGCGGCTCGGTTCCGGTTGTCTCGTGGTTGTCGTGGTTTGCGTGGGACGAACGGTGGGACGGCTGGGTGGAGTGACGATCGCTGGCACCGGTTTCGATGCGGCCGGCGCTTGTGTCGGTTGTCGTGCCGGTGTTGGGTAAACGGGACGACGATCGTTACCTTCTATGAGATTGGGCGTTCTGTCACAATCCACCTTATACAGATGATCGCACATCAGCAGTCGTTGATCGAAGGCAGTACCAGGCGGACAGTCCTTCACGTACCGGCTACCATCGCTGCACTGCACAAACTTCCGACAGTCGGTTGGGTGAGGCCGCATCCCAATCACACCCCGCGGGCAGATCAATTCCTGTTGCTGTGGCGCCGGCACCTGCTGCTGTCGCTGCTGATCGGTATAGGCCGCCAGCTTCGGTGGCGCCCGTGGTTTGGCCGGTTCGGCAACGCTATTCAGCGAAGGCACCGGCAAACAGGTCACCTTGCTCGGATGGTCGCACTCGTTCGTGGCCGGATTGAAGAGCGTACCGGCGGCACAGTTCTGTATGAAGCCGCGCCCGTTCCAGCAGTTGAGAAACTGCCGGCAGTCCATCACGTACGGGAACTGGCCGTTCATGCCCTCGGTACACTCGAGCCCATTCCATTTCGGTTGCTGCTGGGTCGGTTGCTGGCGCACGAGCTCCCCAATCAGTCGGTCTTCCTCGCCAGTTCCGAAGCGGGGAGCCACCTGTTGCGTGTACGGTTGCGATCGTCCGTAAGCCGGCGAACGGTGCGTGTCGGTGGGGTACGCTGCGAGTGGTACTCCCGGCTGGTAGTACGGCCCGGACGGACCATGCTGCTGCTGCTGCTGGTGAGCATTCACCAGGGACGGATGCTGTGTCTGTGGCTGTGCGTACTGATAGTGATCAGTTTGGACGTACTGCTGTGATGACGGGTCGGGATGAGCACGATGGTGATGGACCTGGCTGTAAGCACCGTGCATCTCCGGCATCATGTGGACATGGTGTCGGCTGTTCGGTGCCGTCCTAGGATCATAGATCTGTGGGTGCCACGTAGAGGTAAACGGAGATGAGGGTGAGAAGACGTCAATGAAAAACAGTTGCTCCCAACCATGCTTATCTTGCGAACGATCGCCTGAATCCACGGTTAATTCCAATAATATACAAACAAAGACAGACTGAGAGATGTGCTGCTACCAGAAAGAGACCATCATACAACGCACCAGTAATGGTGTGCATACTATACTTTCCAACATAGACCAAATCTTCAGAACATTGGAAAAGTGGACAAACACCCATGTTTGGACTTTGTTGACGAAACTTGTTTTCCTTTGGGACGGTACGGCCATACTGAGAGGTTTAATCGCTGTTTGTCCCTTTGTCCGACGTCAATTTTGCGCATCAGTTTTCCATCCGTTCGTTCCAGAACGGTTCACATCGCTTGATAACATCGACTCGCACGTTCTTGGAATGGCAGCAGCAGCAGAGAGAGACACTGTCTTCACTGTAGCGGACTGTAGCGCACTATCTTGTGCCGGAAGAAGCGCGATCGAGTTAGTACTCTGAGTCGGTCCACGCTCGTCTTGATTAGAAAGGGTACCCACAGCCTTCCCTGACGATAAGTTCTCGTTGGAAAGCTTCCCTGTTACGATAAAGCATTAGCATGAGGGTTCACCCACGGACAAGTTGTCGTCGCACCGGAATCTCCAAAAAGGATCAAGGTTACGAACTCCTGCTGGGTTTGTAGGTCAAAGTCAAAAGATTGGGTTGTGCGGCTGCTGTGCTCAAAACGGTACACTCCACGAACATGATAGAGAATCGAACCGACTCGAAAACATCCTGTACAATCACGTTACAATAACACACCGACCGTCCGTGGTGCGTCAGTCGGAAGCTAACAAATCCCCACCGTAAACGCGGCAATAATCCGGCCACTGATAAGCCGCTTTGTTGGAAATTCTGGAACACCCACATCCCTCGACCCTCGGGTTCTGCTGTTCTGCTTCTACAGATCACAAGCATCACACTTACACCGAGCACAACGTTGCACCATCCGCCGATCAGCACTATCAGCGCCAGCAGCACTATCCTTGGCTGCTTCGCGATGCGTTGCCGCATTTTCGCCACCTTCTGCTTCGCTGACCACCGTCGGGCAAAGTACGTTTCGGGATGCTCCTTCGCTTATCTTACGATCGGTCACAACACTTTGCCTCAAACACTCCAAACAAACACACAACGAACAGAAGAAGACCACAGTGCGACAACGTCTCACCACGTCCTGCTTGCTTCAGGGTTGATCGTGCAATGAGAAGCGAATGTGGTCCCCGATTCACGATCGGGCTAGCGGGCGCACAGTTCAGGAGAGATTACGCGAGATTCCTCACGGGTTGGAGGACGTCTGCTCCGACGTCAATTCTCGAAGTAATTGGACGACGTAGCCATCGGGCCAAACCGGGTACGTTCGGTTCGGAGTGGAGTCGCGTGCGTGCGGACACTAAGTGGACCGCATGATCATGCTCGGAATAGCGGTCTCGGAGTTAGTGATGAGCGCTGAGCTCACCGAAGAACCGATGAACGATAAGACAGGCTGGGATACCTCAGGTGACGGTTTAACATGTAGTTTTGGGCGTGCCTAAGTATACTCTAGATTTGATAGTCTATCATTTAAAGTCATGCATGCGCAAAACTTGATAAGGATATACGCGCAGTAAAACAAACACGTGCGCGATTACCTTTAGTTCACACATCATTTAGCAGATGCTAAATGTTTGAAACCCGATCTAGTAGAGAAGCACGTTCTCCATTAACCTCCGAAATGGACCATTAGCGCACGGGAACAGTGTGATGATTGTGACCATGCATAAGTCACAAAATCGGTGACTTTAGTGTCCAGCGCCACGATTCACTAGCCAATGGCTGCAGCTTCTCAGCGCTTATCAGCACCGTACTCTCCCGTTCCACTTTGATTGCCTACGACGGTAGTACGGTAGCCGCCAAGAACTCGGTGACGTTCTCAAACGCTCTCGCTCTCCAGCGGATCGGGAAGACACGCTTCTCGGTCTCGGTGTCTTCAATGTGCCCGGTAAAACCCCAAAACCCATCGCCATGCTGCAAAGATGAATCATACGCTCCTCTGCCCATAAAGTCTGTTTGTGAGGCGCGTTCCTGCGTAGAGGACCAACAAATTGACGCTATTTAATGAATCAATTAAAGCGCTCATAAATCGGTAGCACTCTCCCCGGACCGGCGATTCTCGACCAAGAATGCTGTTCGTTAGGCGATCCGGTATGATCGTCGAATGAAAGAGTTTGTTTCATCGAACACGCGACGAAGAACCGCTCGAGAGGGTGCAAGTTTAATTGATGCTCAATTGACTGTTTGCTCCGCAAGCTGGTTAAGAATGTCGGATGTTTTCGATGATCTACTTCGGAGCGGAGGGCGCCGGTGGGGCCGTTGTTTGTGTGCACAAGGCGCTTATCGCCGGGCGCGTAGTGGGTTCAGCGCGAATCAGGAACATTGCATGATAGGTAGCATGTGTGCGCATAACAAGATGCGCGGGCATGTGTAGTATGTATAACTCAGCTGATTCATTGCGCACCGCCACACCGTGTGGCATTGAGATCTGGAGCATAGCACTACGTATACTGTTGCTTGTGCTGCTATTACGAGATAATCGTCTTAAGTAGAATGGCCAGAGGCAGGGATTTCCCTCGAAAGTAGATCACAAATGAAAGAATTTTCCATTGTCCGCTGTGAGTAAACGAAGTCATGAAGGATGTCGTGGAGTTTGTTGAAGGGGTTTCCCATTTAAATATTCACTAGGTGCGGTCCGTACCATAAATTATGAAATTAATCTTGATTTGCATTTGCATTCAAGAGATGAATGTGATTGCTTACATTACGAGCTCACTATAAAATATAGCTACTTGGTAACTTGATTGACTCTTACCTCAAGGTCAGAGTTAGTTTAGTTTAGTAAAGTTAGTTTAACTGTTGCAACATGAAAATGAAGAGTAGGCAGAGGGAATAGAACAGATGCTTGACTTAATTTCCTCCCAATCTTCAAGTAGTTTATAACAATTAAAGCACTTGCTCAACTTAGGACCGCTATCAGTAACAACCAGGCGCCTCCATTGAACCACGTGCCACATGACATGACAGTTCAAGTTTGCCAGTGGTGAAAACGTTCTCCACGGCCGTGGGGAGCTTTCGCACTACCCGAAGCTGCCGTGGTGTGTTTCTCAGTTACCATGGTGAGCAGGCAACAAAACGCTACAGTTTCACGCACCCGCTCACAGTCGCGTCTTCAACGTGCGAAGCGAGCCGAGAAAGCGAGAGCAAGCAGGATAGATGGTCGGTGTGGTTTATCTCTTTGATCCACAGCGAAACTACGCGAGAAGCTACACGTGTGCGATAGCGCTGTAGTGCGATACAAAACACTGGCCTCTCTCACCTCACGCTCACGGCTTGCTCCACCGCATACTTTGTTAGCTGAACTCACCGTGAATTAGTCACGCGCGTTCTCGACCGCAAAGTACCATCGAGCGAGAGTGGGTCCGCAAGAGCGGAAGAGAAATTGAAAGCTCGTCACAGCTAAGGAAAATCCTTAGGAAGAGGGCTTAGAAGTAATCACACCACGTAAGAGCCAGTTATCTGCCGCTGATAGGACTTTGGACTGGACGGTATTGTGTTTATCGGGTAGGGTAGCATCCCAGATAGCAAAACAATCTCCGCACACCCAGGTAAACAAGAAAAAGCTCCGGAGAGGAGAGCAAACGGAGAGTAAACGCGGCCCGTAAAAAAACACCAAACGAAGCACGTTGACAATTGTATTTGTGCGGTTTGCGTTCCTCTCCCTTCTCGTGCGCTCTTGCTTCGCTCATTCACCGACTCACTCTCTTGCTCGCAGACAACCACAGGCACCACTACTACCGCCACTCTGCACCATATCACAAAAAGGTATAAACAATCCCAACAAGTCACCGTCATCTTCTGTGCGCTGCAGTCGTGTGAAAATTTGCACACAAAATCCGTTCCGCGTTCTGTGCGACAAGAGTACTCCTCGGCATCACAGCACACCGGGTGTAGGTCCGCCGAACTTCGCCACACGCAAACTCCTCCGAAATTCGCACACCAGCGTCCGTGGGTGCTGCCCGTGTCAAACCTCTGTGGCCGACAGATAGCGGATAGCGGGCTGTGTTACGTGCGTTTTTGTGTCCCTGTGCAGGAAACGGTGCAAAGTGGTCAAGATTCTTACGAAAGAAATGTAAGTAAGTGGGTCACACCGGGATTTCAGTGTAGGTGGTGTGTGTCTGTGTGTGTCTGTGAATGTGAAAGTGTACCAATATCCACTATCCGGAAGTTGATCTCACCGTAGTGCAGTTTTAGGAATAGAAAAGAGTGATTGGTCGTGTAGGTTGATCATACCGTGCTGCACATACGCGACCGGCGCGCTCTGGGAAAGCGACTGCCAAATCCCGCTTACGGTGGCTTCGTACGAAAAGTGTCTTTGCTGTGGGAATGACGTCGGCCATCGAGTCGGCCGCTGTGAGGTGTAGCGCGTCAATCCGGTCACGGTTCGCACGGTTCTTAGGTAGCTCATTCTTACGGACTAACGCACACGCTAAGGGAATGAAGATGAAAATCCGGAATAGATACGATGCTTAAAAACAAGCTGAATTTGGTAGCGGTTATGATGATTAGGGACTGAAAGTGTACGTGTGTATGTGTTGGCACTTAAAACTGATTCGCACGCAGTTTTCGAGCGTGGTGCCCGAGGTACGCCAGAATACCGATCACACCGAGAACGCTGAAGATGACCAGCGCAGAAGCATCGCCGAAATCCATTCCGGCGGCAGCAACTCGGTCCACGCTCAGAGCAAGAACAACCAGCAACAGCACCGCAAGTTGACGAATCATTTTACACCACGCACGAACGAACGAAAAACACACACGACAAAGCTACCGTTGTTGCAGCAGGTTAAGTGGTTTTATGGAAGGAAGGCTACAGATCGTTATCAGTCAATCAGAGAGAATCACCACGATGAATCCAACAAAAAGCTTATTGAACACGGATCAGATTATTGCAAGACTCACCGTATTTTGTCAACAAACAACAACACAGGCGGTTCAAAATGGCATCGGATTCAGGCCCCGCCTTCAGATCAGTTTGACAGTTGTTAATGGAAAGAAGCTGTCATTCTGTGTTATTTTCTGTTGAAAATCATACACATGGATGGCTCAATATTACTGCAACGTAATATTAATTCTATTTACCTGTTTTTGTTAACAGTTTAATATGCTCACGGTGGTCGGATTTTGCTGTTGTAAAGCTCAAGCATAATTGGCAGAGCATATTTGACATTCCACCTCCAAGCAAAACCTCTTCTGTCACGACCCGCACCGTTTACCGTTTCGGATCTCGCAGTGGTTGTTTTGGAAATGCAAAAAAGGCGTATCGAAAAGCGTTGAACGCGGAGTTTAGTGAAATTCTTCAAAAATCTCTCGAGTTTGCTTGCTGAATACCGTATCCGAGTGCGTCCCCGTCTACCTCTCCACCAACGCAGCAAAATGGCAAAGAAAGCATTCCAGCATCAGGCAGGCACAGCGATGGAGTGTTTGAGCGTGAGTTACGGTTTGGTTTCGTCTTCCCTTTTGTCCCTTTCCCGACCGAGGGATGATGACTAATGCTCATTGTTAATGATCGGTCAACCTTTGCCACGGGCCACGGTGCGGGAGGGCACGATGCATGAGGGCAATCTTCACCACCACTGGATAACTGAGGCTGACCCTCTCGTCCAGAATCGGCAATGGACCAGGGACATCCGCTCTCGGATTGACCTTCTCCAAGGTTCGATACGAGATGGACGGGGTGTGAATTGAAGTGTAAACAACACGTTCAAATTCGTCCAACAGCCGTGAAATCGTGTCGTTTTTGTTGTTGCTCTTGTTCCTGGTAGCGCATAATTCATTCCCTCATTAGCGTGTGCGATTACTAATGATGCGCTCGGGTTGATTTCTTCCAGATTCCAATAACGTTACACAAAGAGAAGGACATCGACGAAGAGGGACGGGAGGTGTTGAAATGCGGATTCAAGATCGGAGGAGGCATCGATCAGGACTTTCGGTCGTTACGTTTGTTTGTTTGTATCTTTGTTAGCATTTGCTTCGCTTGTAACCCTTATATCACAGATGGTGTTGATTTCATTCTTGCTTTTCAAATTTTGTTTTCGAGTTATTTGTTTTGCTTTTACGTTACGATATTCGTTCCTCTTCTTCCTCTTCTTCTTCTTCTTCTTCTTCTTCATCTTGCATTGTTTCTTCGTTTAAGCGAATGTTCTTGTGTGATGAGAGCGTTATTTTTATTCGATTATTTACTGTTTTATTATTCCATTAATTTATTCTTCGAAGCCAATGCTCAAATACGTGTATGAGACAGAGTTGCTTTACAGTATCCTTTCATTAATTGTGTGATTCAGTTTCCATGTATGCATTCCCACTTATTAGCGGTTCGCACTGAGAATAGGTTTACAGAAATTTTGTTTTGGTTTTTGTTTCGTTTCCGATGCAAATGGGAGGAGAGAAAGTATGCAATCACATTATTCGGCTCCACGTGAAAAGTGGGAGAAAGTTACACCAGACCGGATATATACGCTAAACACACTTGGCTCGCTTGTTACTAACGCGATACAATATGCGCGGTGCACAGCAGTAGTATATGTAAATAGAAAACAAAAATGACACACACACGCACACAAAATACAGTAAAACACTCTCCATTAGAAGATTATTAATCCTTTGGAATTGAATAATTTTATCTCCAGCATCAACAGTTAGCAAATCGACTGAAACGGCACAAACTTTCTAAACCGATGTTTCCGACACAATTGAAAGTTGTTTTCTTGTGCCGAGTTCGCTACAATGTTGCACCTAGTACGTACCTAACAAAAACATCTACGTTAGAACAGACGCGACCGTACATGACACAGATATTGAGGATCGCTTCAAACGATGTTCCATTGGTTCGATTGTTTTACACTTGTTTTGGCTTTGAGATATTGTGGTTCGACTTGTTTGTTCATGTGTTCGCTATTGTTCCTGTCGTTCTACTTTCTTGTTGGTATTGGACACAGAAACAACAAGATTGGATATTCCGAACTTGTTTTCTCCTTTCCGCAGTCAAACTAAACTGAAGAACGCATTGATTATTTGTTACGGCTTACTCGTTTTTTGCACAAACTAGCGATTGGTCTTTTTCTCTAGTTCAGTATAAGTAGCTTGTGTTCGTTGCCTGCGCGATGAAGGCATTTTAATACATATATATTTTTTCTGCTTCTTTCACTGCTCGTCTCTTCTCCTTTGCTAATTGTTGTTTTTTCTTTTCTTTTGTTGTTTTGTTGTTAACCACTTTCAGCCTTCCGTTTTAAGTCATTTCATACCGTTTCGCCTGGTTTTCGCATTTTGACAGTGTGTTTTAATGTTGCTGTTATTATTCGTTACGTTTGTTTGTTTGTATCTTTGTTAGCATTTGCTTCGCTTGTAACCCTTATATCACAGATGGTGTTGATTTCATTCTTGCTTTTCAAATTTTGTTTTCGAGTTATTTGTTTTGCTTTTACGTTACGATATTCGTTCCTCTTCTTCCTCTTCTTCTTCTTCTTCTTCTTCAGTTCTCGTAGCCGCTCGTTAACGGTCATCACTTTCATATTTAGCTATTAAAAATGTATGCCAAAGTAAGATTAAACTATGTGAAACGAGTACACGAGCTGTACATTGTCATTTGATTCTTTAACGGAAAGAAACTGCATAGGAAGATGAGATGTTTTCGGAATTAAACAATACGAACACGTGAATCCCGCGTTTCGATTATTTACTGTTTTATTATTCCATTAATTTATTCTTCGAAGCCAATGCTCAAATACGTGTATGAGACAGAGTTGCTTTACAGTATCCTTTCATTAATTGTGTGATTCAGTTTCCATGTATGCATTCCCACTTATTAGCGGTTCGCACTGAGAATAGGTTTACAGAAATTTTGTTTTGGTTTTTGTTTCGTTTCCGATGCAAATGGGAGGAGAGAAAGTATGCAATCACATTATTCGGCTCCACGTGAAAAGTGGGAGAAAGTTACACCAGACCGGATATATACGCTAAACACACTTGGCTCGCTTGTTACTAACGCGATACAATATGCGCGGTGCACAGCAGTAGTATATGTAAATAGAAAACAAAAATGACACACACACGCACACAAAATACAGTAAAACACTCTCCATTAGAAGATTATTAATCCTTTGGAATTGAATAATTTTATCTCCAGCATCAACAGTTAGCAAATCGACTGAAACGGCACAAACTTTCTAAACCGATGTTTCCGACACAATTGAAAGTTGTTTTCTTGTGCCGAGTTCGCTACAATGTTGCACCTAGTACGTACCTAACAAAAACATCTACGTTAGAACAGACGCGACCGTACATGACACAGATATTGAGGATCGCTTCAAACGATGTTCCATTGGTTCGATTGTTTTACACTTGTTTTGGCTTTGAGATATTGTGGTTCGACTTGTTTGTTCATGTGTTCGCTATTGTTCCTGTCGTTCTACTTTCTTGTTGGTATTGGACACAGAAACAACAAGATTGGATATTCCGAACTTGTTTTCTCCTTTCCGCAGTCAAACTAAACTGAAGAACGCATTGATTATTTGTTACGGCTTACTCGAGAGCCCCCAGGGATACACGGATTATGTGAGCATGGGAGAGGTACTTCACACACACACACAAACACATACTAACGAAAGTAATTTCCCCCACCGCACGCTGCTAGGGTATCTACGTGACGGAGGTCCACGAAGGAAGCCCGGCGGCCAAATCGGGCCTACGGATGCATGATAAAATTCTCCAGTGCAATGGGTACGACTTCACCATGGTTACGCACAAGAAGGCCGTCAGTTACATACGGAAAAATCCCGTGCTTAATTTGCTGGTGGCGAGGAAAGGTGTCACGTCGACCTAAGGTGAAGCCCTCATACGCACACTTGCTGAAAAGCTCCAACTACACTTATCAACACGTGAATCCTCAAACACCCGTAACCGATACGAAGTGTTCGAAATACTCCATCCCCCATGATAGAACGGGAAAAGCGATCACGACGACATTCCACGGATGCTTCGATCCTGGCAATAGCATTGCATTTCAAGCATTCCATTTCATGCGGTACAGAAAATTGTCATGTCCTCTCCCTTTCTGGTGCACGAGACAAAGCTCACATTTTACACGTACAATGCGCCCTTTTTCCCCGGCTAAAGAAGCAAACGGAAATCGTTTTTATTGCATATTTCTATTGATTATTTGTAAGCATGTTTCTAGGTGTAGACAAAATCATCGTTAGTGTTAGTGCGCTGGCTGCCCTGCCCACTTGTACTTGCGACGATCCGAGTGCTTAGGGGGGAGTGCGAACGACGCATACATAGTTGCTTATTAGGATGTTCCCCTTTTTTTGGTGAGATTTTAGCGCATTTTTTACGAAGTCCGTCGATGGTAGTTTTAGGGTGAAATCAAAACAGAAGAAAAACAGGAAAATTCAGCATGTATGTGAGCAGCAAATGACAAAGGCGCAGAGGGAGAAACTGCAGGCACCCACATGATAAAACTCAAGATCAAAGTGAGCTGGGGCGGTTGTTGGATGGTGATGAGTGTACGTGTTCTTTTTTATTCAGATGATTATTTCACTATGCATATCGTTTGTTTCGATTTTCTTTAGGCACACGTTGTTGTAACAAACAGTGGTGGTACGTTGTTCCCTTCTTCTATAAAATGTTGTTTCGCGTTATTCCTTGCATAACCCTTTGTTAGATATAGTTCTATCACTGTATTGATATTAACCCATCGTTCTCGCTCGATTCGAACTCAAATGTTCTACGTATTTGTTAACGTATTACTGGCACGGCGCTGGCATAAATGTTGAGTTTGCCTTTGCGAACAGTTTAATTAGGGACGGCTTCTGGTGTTTTCCTTTTTGTTTCGGTGTGCTGGGCATATCTGTTTCTTTGCTGTTTTGATTGCATCGCAAAGATGTTCGTCTCGTTTAGCGCATTTTTGCCAGCCAGCTAGCGTCGCACATTGGTAAAAATTCTTACTGCTTGCTGCTCGTCATGTTTCGTTCCTTTCTATCTTGCTGTTGCTCAAGATGTTAAGCTTTAGTAGGGGCTCAGTAGCTAATAGCTTTTCAGGATTTCACGATCCGCTTCATTTCGTGTTGAGGAGATTGATTGTTTGTTCGATTATTTCTGTTGACTGAATTCTGTACATGTTGTGTTCGAGATTTCGACGATTTCAGCTCGCTCACAGATGTTGCACGGTGGTAATCAGCACAGCGATGAAACACTTTCGTGGATGTCGAACCGAACAATTTGTCTAACTACATCGCAAATTACAACACAACACATGTTTTTGTGTTTTCGTTTTGTTTGTCAAACAATAAATGGCTATAAATAAATAATGTTCCTTGTCTCGGGGAAATAAATTCATTCCTCAGTGAATTTGTTTCTTCCAACTAAATGGGAAGCTTTTGCGGTACGATTCTATGTCCTTGAGAATCGGTTATTTGGCTCACAATGCGCCCTTTTCTAACGTAACACAAAAGTGGTTATTAGCATCACAGATTGGTTGCGGTTTGTGTTGTTGTGCTCGTGTTTCTTGCGCGTTTTGCATCGTGGAGGGTGTTCTCTTCCTCGCTACTTAATCCCTGCGCTTCTTCTACTGCACCGTCATGTGTACGAGATCTTGATTACGTCTTGAGCACACCTTTGGATCGTGTTCGTAATTGAGTGTGCCTACATTCACTAACTGCCGTACGACAGACGCATCCTTTGCTCGCTCGTTTTGCTGCTTAGCACTAGTTGATTTTCTAAAAAACTGTCTGACAGAGCCGTATTGTATGGGCTTGTACTACCATCGCTTTGTTGTCGGCTTTTTTGCACCCATTTGCAATTCCCCCCATCTGGTTGTTCTGATCCTGCGGAACAAACCGAGATCGTTGCTACATACGCATCCGCAGCATGACGACCGTTTGTACTGTTCCTGTCGCATGCATGCTGGCGTGCCCTCGTCTTGCACTATTCAGATGATTATTTCACTATGCATATCGTTTGTTTCGATTTTCTTTAGGCACACGTTGTTGTAACAAACAGTGGTGGTACGTTGTCTTCTTCTTCTTCTTCTTCTTCATCTTGCATTGTTTCTTCGTTTAAGCGAATGTTCTTGTGTGATGAGAGCGTTATTTTTGCTCTTTGTAAATATGTCTACCCATTTTCTTCTTCTATATTTTCTTCTCATTCTTGTTTCTCTTATCTGTTTGAGCTTTCCACCTAGGAGTTTTTGCTTGTGTTTCTTTGAGTGGATCGAAGGGGTTTGTTTAGATAATCTTCATCGATATTTCCGTTACTTGTTGCAGTTGACTCGGTACCAAAAACACAATATTTATATATATGTAATTCGCAATGCATACCTCCCTCAGACTTTGGATTGCCCGGATTTCGACGTTTGTCTGACAAATTTTAATTTATATGATGAATGAGTTTTCCGCCTACACTTCACAGCATATAATATAGTCTGCTTTGGAACCAATGATGGGCCATAACGCTTAGCTACTTGTCAGATTTGTTTCAAAGTATTTGTTTTTCGCCTCGTGGAATGTATGTATCTCTGGCACAGTTTGTAGTGAATTGAATGGTTGCTTCTTAGGTATCAATTCGGCAGCCCCTTTCTGGCACCCTGGAACGCAACGTTGTTATTGTCAAGCCTTCGCATTTAATGCCTGCATTTGATCGATGTTGCGCAAATGTATCGATTCTCTTTGGCCGCATTTGTCAAACCTTTTTAGCCGGGCTGGCAGGTTGGCTGCCGTCATTGCTTTGCTTTTCCCTCTCTGTTGTTCAATCAATTCATATTTTCATTTGTCTTTCTCTACCCATTTGTATAGCTTTCCTACGCGTGCAGTTAAAATGGCAAGCACAATTTTTATTACGGTTTTAAAATTGGGGATGTTTTGCCTATTGATTTGATGGTTCTATACTTTTTTCTCACGTGTTGTTATTATGTTGCTCTGCTATATTTATCTGCCATCTTTTATTTTCGCGTACTTCTTTCTTCTTTGATATTCGATGTTTGACACGATTGAAGTTATATTATAAAATTTCATAAAGATTCCATTGCTGTAGCTCATTTTGCTTCTTTACTGCGCTTCTTCGTGCAATTGAATAATATTTTCTGTTTTCAAACCTCATTTTCTTCACCGTTTTTCCTATTCTTTGTCTATTTTGTAGTGTTATTGTAGTAATTTGTTGGTGTTTTATTACCTTTGTTCTTTAATGTCACCTGCAGAATGTATTCCACTTCACTTTAATCCATAAATATAATAAGTTTCCATTTTCCAGTTTTGAAACCGAAGGTGGAATATATCAAATTAACATTCTTTCTATTGCGCTTGAAGTTTGAAAATCTTCGTTGGACATGAACTTGGGTTTTCCTGTTTCTCTCAGCTATTCGCATTAAAAAACAACACTTTCTGCACATACAACTGCTATGTTGGTGTCGATACTAAAATGAAGTAAATGTCTCTTTCTACTATGGTTTCGTTTTCGAAAACATAAGCATCACTGCTTTACCGGTGGTTGTGCAGCAGCTTCAACTGGACACTCTTGTAATTGATTGTTGTGCTCTGTTGCAATCTACGTGCAATCTACGCCTCACAGGGCGTGTTATCCATTTCGTTGCTGAGGTGTTGTCGGTTGTCTCATTCACGAGCGAGCAAGCTTTTACTTAACGCTGGCTGACATTGATCTTGGTAAGTTGTTCCGTTTCCGTAGTTCGTTGGTTTGGTACGACTCCATTCGTCACTTATATATTATTGTATGGGCTTTGATCACTTGGTTTGATTGCACGGATTTACGCTTGCGTTTGTTGTTGTCCCTTCCGATGCCGTTTGATGTGAAACGCGTCCCGCTACTGTACTCTTTGGACAGTGTGTCTAGCATAGATCGCATCGCGACGCTTCGTTTCGTTACGCTTTTTTAATTCGATTTTGTTTCACACTTCGATAGTATCACAGATGTAGGTTTCTTTTGTTTATGTAAAGGATTTGTTTGTTGCTTTGTATGCTTTGTTCTGTTGTGTTGGCTGCGTTTACTTGATTTTTGTTCGCCGGAACAAAAACGATTAAACTAGTATAGTAGACTGTCTGACAGAGCCGTATTGTATGGGCTTGTACTACCATCGCTTTGTTGTCGGCTTTTTTGCACCCATTTGCAATTCCCCCCATCTGGTTGTTCTGATCCTGCGGAACAAACCGAGATCGTTGCTACATACGCATCCGCAGCATGACGACCGTTTGTACTGTTTCTGTCGCATGCATGCTGGCGTGCCCTCGTCTTGCACTATTTAGATGATTATTTCACTATGCATATCGTTTGTTTCGATTTTCTTTAGGCACACGTTGTTGTAACAAACAGTGGTGGTACGTTGTTCCCTTCTTCTATAAAATGTTGTTTCGCGTTATTCCTTGCATAACCCTTTGTTAGATATAGTTCTATCACTGTATTGATATTAACCCATCGTTCTCGCTCGATTCGAACTCAAATGTTCTACGTATTTGTTAACGTATTACTGGCACGGCGCTGGCATAAATGTTGAGTTTGCCTTTGCGAACAGTTTAATTAGGGACGGCTTCTGGTGTTTTCCTTTTTGTTTCGGTGTGCTGGGCATATCTGTTTCTTTGCTGTTTTGATTGCATCGCAAAGATGTTCGTCTCGTTTAGCGCATTTTTGCCAGCCAGCTAGCGTCGCACATTGGTAAAAATTCTTACTGCTTGCTGCTCGTCATGTTTCGTTCCTTTCTATCTTGCTGTTGCTCAAGATGTTAAGCTTTAGTAGGGGCTCAGTAGCTAATAGCTTTTCAGGATTTCACGATCCGCTTCATTTCGTGTTGAGGAGATTGATTGTTTGTTCGATTATTTCTGTTGACTGAATTCTGTACATGTTGTGTTCGAGATTTCGACGATTTCAGCTCGCTCACAGATGTTGCACGGTGGTAATCAGCACAGCGATGAAACACTTTCGTGGATGTCGAACCGAACAATTTATCTAACTACATCGCAAATTACAACACAACACATGTTTTTGTGTTTTCGTTTTGTTTGTCAAACAATAAATGGCTATAAATAAATAATGTTCCTTGTCTCGGGGAAATAAATTCATTCCTCAGTGAATTTGTTTCTTCCAACTAAATGGGAAGCTTTTGCGGTACGATTCTATGTCCTTGAGAATCGGTTATTTGGCTCACAATGCGCCCTTTTCTAACGTAACACAAAAGTGGTTATTAGCATCACAGATTGGTTGCGGTTTGTGTTGTTGTGCTCGTGTTTCTTGCGCGTTTTGCATCGTGGAGGGTGTTCTCTTCCTCGCTACTTAATCCCTGCGCTTCTTCTACTGCACCGTCATGTGTACGAGATCTTGATTACGTCTTGAGCACACCTTTGGATCGTGTTCGTAATTGAGTGTGCCTACATTCACTAACTGCCGTACGACAGACGCATCCTTTGCTCGCTCGTTTTGCTGCTTAGCTCTAGTTGATTTTCTAAAAATATAGATATCCTGTGTATAAATAAATCCTCGCTATTTTCTCTGTTTGGTTCTCAAGTTCCCTCTCATATAAGATATATCGTTTGCATGCTGTTGGAAGATAAAAACAAAACGCATGCGTCGAACGAAACGGGAAAAAGGAATTTGGAGAATAACACAATAGTTTGCAAGAGAAAAAAAAAACAATCCTAAATCGATAACATTCTTTCCTACAACACACACTCACATACACACCACAGTCGGTTTCATCAATGGATTTGCTGTTGATTACTTTGCTAACGTGTTCTTTGCGCGCTGCACAGCGAAACGGTGTGAATACTATATGACGCTCGCGCATACAACTCCTCTAGGTGGTTTTCAGCTCTCAGTCTTCCGATTACGGCGATAGCAAGCCGGTTCACGCTAGGTCTTCTTAATTCGATCGCACAGCTGGAGCAACTTTAACAGGTGGTACAAATATCACTCACTCTTCTGCTCGCACGGTTTTCTTACGATAATAGATCTTTTGTCGATCTTCGCTGTTCATTATTTGCCTTTTCAGAGGACATTTTCTAAGTCTTGCCTAAGCCACAAACAAACGTACGGCGGCGGATGACTGTTTGAAACGTAACTTATTCACTGTCTGGTGGCACATTGCACGTTGCTTGAAATTGGAATTGATGATCAAGGTGTGCTTGATTGTTTGCTTATTAACACTCCTCATACAGCTTGTTCTTGAAGTTGTTCATGAAGCACAAACTCAAGTGAATCGAAGTATGCTTAGGTTTCGTTTCATGTAACCAAATCTCAATGCTTGCTATGTTCTGTTTCTTAATTTGTGCTATTTAGCATTATTAAATGTTGCTATAAATAGAAGCATATCGAAAATTTAACCAATGTTCTTCAAAACACACAAACGCTCTCTACTCCATTATATCC
>KZ073042.1:134418-146225 GCA_002091845.1 Anopheles cracens
CCTTGATCGGGGCGCTTCGATTCGTTTGCAACTTTCACCTCCCTCACTTCCGGCACCACCTCCTCTGCCGTTGACGCTGCTGTCGCCACCACCGATCGATGATGACGTTCGCCCTTTGTTGTCGCACCACCTTCACGGTGCTCCTGTTGCTGCTTCACTTCCGGTGGCGTGAATCCTCGGTCCCTGCGACGCCACCAGCAGATAAAGCGCTTCCACCAGCAGTGCACGTAGTACGACGCAATTTTCCCGCAACAGTAGCACCACCACCACCACCACCACGGTACGATTCGAAAGGGTTGCGGTCACTGGCTGTCGTCGTCGACAGAAGAATTCCTAGCACGATATGGCGAGCGGTGCTTTCTACAATTTCATCACAGCGTGCGAACGGCTGCAGCATTTGGAGCTACGATCGGGATGGGGGATGACTCGGTCGATTTGCTTCCCGCAGATACGTGTGGTCAGATACAGCCACTGCGCTACGTCTTACGTGCCTCGATTCACTGCCCTGGCCCTGGCTGCTGGCACTGCATTCGATTATCGTGTGCGAGTCTTGTGCGCTTTCTTCACCACTACTGCTGCTGCTGTTTTCACTGTTGCTGCTGTTTGTTGTTGCTGTGCGCTGCTTCCGTAATGCCCGTTGTGAGGAAGTGAGTTCGACGCGCACGAGTGTTACGATACGATCTGTGTGTCTGGTCGGTCTGTTTTCTTTTGCCACCTCCACACCCACGCAAACAATGATTTTATGTTTTTTTCTTCCCTCCTTCCTTTCCGCCACGACTGTCGTTTATTTTGGTTGCGTTTTTTGTCATTGTTTTTGCAAGTTTCTCTTCTCTCCACACTTTCGCTTTTTGCTCACGGAAGTTTCGCTCATTTTCTCTCGCGCACTCTCTCAGTTGACGCGTGTTGTTATTTGCAAAAAGGCTCTCGGCTCTGTTTACCGTAACTCTGGGTTGTGATACGTATAAATTAACTAAAAATTAAGATACGATTCAACTAACTACTCACCGACATTCTAACATTTGGTGTAAAACAGCGCAATGAAAGTTTGTAAACAAACTGTAGTTTCTTCTTTTTAATCTTTGAACGAAATTGTTGCCAAACCCGTTTCCGTTTTTAACGAAGACACAAAAAACGAATATGTTTGACGAAGACACAAAAGTCGATTTTCACGGAATTGCTGCACTGGTAATAATGATTTTTAATGTTTTCGATTATCTTTTGATCCCAAGAAGTAATTTACGCGTGATATTTTACATTAAAAACAATATTTATCAGCTGATTTCATCCGGCGCGCCGTGTTATCCGTGCGGCAGATTCACCAGTCAAAACTGACATTTCTAACGTCAGAAAAAAAGAAAACATTATTTTTGCTTCGGATACGGGTTTGTGTGAAATTTTGCGTGAATATAAAAATCCGTGAGCGTTTTTCTATTAACTACTGTTCCCTTCTTTCAGAAGTAATCCATCAAATCTCCACGATGGCCGGTGTTATCAAAAAGGTACGCGTTAATCGACCGGCTTTCCACGGACGGTGCGCTCTGTGGTGTTTAGTGTGTCGCTGTGCTGATTATGTCACAAAACGCCCGGCCAGTGGCCACGGGCATAAATGCACGTAAATGATGTACTCTCTACGCAACTTGTTTCAGGCAACGGGTCTGACCGGCATGCATGTGGCCAAGAATCCGCACCACACGCTGACGGCTCTGTACAACAAGATCCTGCGTGCCGTCGCCAAGATGCCACAGGAGGCCGCGTACCGCCGATACACCGAGCAGATTGTCTCCGAGCGGGCCAAGATCGTTTCGACGGTAAGTGTTCCATGGGCATTCTCATCGCAACGATACGTGTTATCCTAACATCATGCCCTCCCCGGTTCCAGACACCGAACGTGCTCGAGATTGAGCAGAAGATCAACTGCGGACAGGTTGAGGAGCTTATCATGCAGGCCGAAAACGAACTGACGCTCGCACGCAAAATGCTCGGCTGGAAGCCGTGGGAGCCGCTGGTGAAGCAGGCACCCGCCACCCAGTGGGCCTGGCCTCCAGCCAACCTGCCCGAGCTGAAGTAAACTCTCCGCCAGTAAGTCGCTCGTTTCCCTTTCCCAGATCCAGAAACACTCACACACTCGTCGTAGGCAATGAAACGGTTAGGGACGCATGTGCGGTGTGTAAATAAAGACAACGTGCGTCCAAACTGTGCTTTACTTCACTGAACGTCGTACAAAACCATATGATGACCTTTCGCGTGTGCAACAACTATCGCGTGAAGACTATCTTCAGCTTCAACCTATAATCGCGTCCTGTGCATGGCCCATCGTGACGAAAAGACAATTTCAGTAGCCGTGGGAAAAAGTCAACAGTCCGCTAATGCGTGGTTTACCGTCTCCGGACAGGCCGCCGAAATGCTGATTATAACTCGCCGATCCATCCAGCTTGGTATTGCCGCTCTGGCTCTTCCACAGGCTGGCAATGGCCTCCGCATTCACGTCCGTCCCGTATCCGTCCTCGTGCGTCGCACCAAGGTTGAGTGAGAACTGTCGCTTGTGGCGCTGGTGTCCCTGTTCCTGAAGGTGAGCCGAACGATGTGGATATGTTTCAACGCAAGGATTCAACGTGCCCACATGAACCTACCGCTGCCACTGGTGCATCTGCTCCCAATGGTTTCGCCTGACTGAAGGGCACCGAAACTACGAACAAAACACAGACCAGAAGTAGCCTCAATTTGAAATACATCTTGAGATCGCAAACGCGAATCTTACTGTCCGACAATTACTAATGAAACGATCGTTGTTTTGCGATTAACGTGAGAGAACTGTGTCTGGACATATTCTTGTGGTTCGCGTGTTGCTGATAACGAATCACGATCATGGGCGCTGGGTAGGGAATTCAATTGAAAGTATGTTGTTTTTTTATACACAAGCAGTTCCATACAATGGCGTATATTCCGAGTTATCAGTCGTTTAATAAACTTCAACAGTGGTAGGTTCGCTTGTTGCACGAGGTATAAAGCGCCCTTTGCGATTGAAAATCATTTCAAATGTGTCCGACAAGCTAAGTTTCAACGATAAATTGCATAAAGCAAATATGAAAATCATTTTTTAGAACAAAAAATTGTTACATATAACTTCAGAGTTTTTCATACTTCCTTCCATAGCTCCGTAAAGAAATAATACGCTCGTTACTCATCTTTCGATTGCCTTAAATGAAGTAAAATCCTGTTTTATTGTGTTCGTGTTTTCCATTTTACTTTTTATATCCATTATCGTTACAGATAATATAGCGAAATTGAAGTAAAGTCGTGTCGGTTTGTATATCGCTTGAATTGAGACGTTTACTTTCTTCATACCTCTCTCCCGCTCTCCGTTTGTATGTATGATATAGACGTCCATTTGTTCATTGTATTTGGAAACTCCAAAAATAATAAAAAATATGGAGATTTTCTGAATCATTGCCAACATCCTGAATCATTGAATCAATTGCGTTTCTGATGTCAACGGCACTGAAGTTAAAACTGAACGGAAGATGTTTCCAAAATGTGTTGAGAGTTTAAAACATGATTAAAGAACCCATTGTGGGTGTGTTTAGCTTTCTTCGATTAGTTAGGAATACACGTACCAATCGCGCTTCCACAGGACACCAACACTAGTATTTGCCCTGCCCATGAATGATTTGCTTTTGTCTGAGAGTTTGTTGTTGTTGTGAATGTTGCGTTATCAATTGCATAGTGTTGTTTTGTTTGCTCTACTTTACTTCGCATTTCTATGTTTTGCATACTTTCCACCGGCTCGTCTCACTTTACTTCGCGCAAACGCACATACCCAGCATCGCTTATGGCGGGTGCTGTGTAGTGCAAAAATAAAAACTAAAACACACTTTTGAGAGCAAAATTTTCTCACTGTTCCTTACGACCAAATTCGTTTTAGCCTAGACTTAAAAAATATTACTTAGAATTTCTTTGTGGGTTTTTTTTTCTTCTCATCCTTCAACGCTCGCTCCCTCGCTGCTAACTATCCACTTTTCCTGTTCTCTAGCACTCTTTTGCATTTGTTATGTTTTCTTTCCTATCCTTACAGTTATTGTAGCATCAAACTGTTACAAATCAATCTTATTCGATTTTGTTTATCATTATTCGCCTAAAATATGTCTTAATTTTTGTTATATTTTTCCATCCCTTTAATTACATGTTCACATTCTCTCTTTCCCCTCTGCTCATGCTATGTGTTCTAAACTTTACCTCTAACTTAACTTGTTTTTTCTTGCCTAAACGATTCGACCCACTTCTGCGGAAGTTGACCAGCAGTATTTTGCTTAAAGTTTATTTGCTCTTTTAGCTGCTGCTGCAGGGGTTTCGCTCCCCGAATAGCGCTTGGTTATTTTGTTCATCGAAAGGAGTGAAGTGGCGTCCACCATGAAACAATTCCAAAATAAAGGATTGTGTTTATAGAATCAGAACAAACATGTAATGGTGCATGTTGTAAAAATGGTAATTTGGTAATGGTAAGATCTAAAAGCTTTGTCCTGAGAGAAGGACTGGATTCTAATGGGAGTTATTGTTCCACATGGAAACCAATAAATTAACAGAACGAAACAAAATATCGCATTTGTACACAAAAACACATAATACGAAACTACTTAAATAATTAAAAACTGTGTGTTGCATATTTGATTAAAAAGTATTCAACGTTACGTTTAAAGAAGTACTTTCATATATACTCACAGTTCATGCCACACATGGTTTTGTTTCTGTTCAGATTGCTACTTAATTTGTTTGTCTACTGTAGGAAAAATGTTCTTATTGTGATCCATGCATTGTTTCGATCCTTTCACGTGGCAATGGTGGGCACTGTTGTTTTTTTTTCTTCACTGTTGGTAGAAAATGTAATCTCGGATCGCATTGAATTTATAAAAAATAAAAACGCAACCTCGTCCTAACGGATTGGAGTTTAGCAATTCGTGGTCCAGGCTCACTCAAGTTCAGTTCCTTCGATCTTTCCTCCAGGGTGAATGTTCTCTGTTTTCATAATTGAGCAAACAAGTAATTCCTGCCTCATAAAGCAGCTGCGCGTGTTGGCAAGACGCAGGAAAAAAAACGTTTATCACAAATTTATCGTACGATCGCGGCCTATTTCGTTATGCGTTTTCGATCGGACCGAACAAACCGATTTTTTCTGTCTGTCTGTCTGCTGTTGTTATTATTTCGTCCACTCTCTCTCTTCTTCTTCCTATGGTTTAATTTGTTATGATAGTGATATAAGCTGGTTTATTTTATATTTGGTAGTAAGTTTACGTAGAACGTGTTCATGATATATTTAATCGACGTGTGTTTGAGCTCAAACGTGGAAGAAAACCGATATATAAGAAAAACGGTCCAAAAGAGGCAAACAATTATGCCAACCACTCTTCCTCCCTCAAGGATAAGATAAAACAATTAATGTGTTTGTTGGTTCGATTAAATTCAAGTAACAAATCATCAAAGCTAAACGTAATAGATCTATTATGAGGAAACGAAGATAAGATCACCGGAACACAACATAACATAAGCTTTTGATTTAGTGACACACTCAATTTTCAGCTCTCATTTCAGTGCTAGTGAAAGTATATGAACGGGTGTTAGCGAAAAGAAGAGAAGGTTCTCTTTTCCCCTTCCCAGTTTCCGATGGTATCTGTAGGTATTAAGTAAGAATAATTTACTTTCATACGTGTTTCCTACCGCTGCTCCGCTAGACTAGCTTTTTCTTGTGAGCAAAAACAGAAAGTTAAATATACCAGATTCGTATGCAGCATCTTACACGTCAAATTTTTCTGATGTTGGTTTTAGTAGTTTAAATTCTAACATAAATCTCACAGACAAACGCTGTATCTGCGCGTGCGTGCCCAATTGAACAAATCTTAGCAGCACAATTTAAAGCAACAGTTTCCTCAAAGACCGCGTCGATCAGATGAGGTTAGCGGAAAATCAAGTTCCGTAGAAAATAGTCCAGAAACGAACAAAAATTTAACCACTCTAACATTGAACACAAGTCATTTGCTGCGCGGATAAAATCAACCTACAAGAGCCCAAGACTAGAGTGAATGTTTTTGATGCTTTTTAAAATACTCTTTCTTATGCTCGTCACACTCACACTCGTATATAAAAATAAGATTCATTTCATCAATAGTTCCCGGTTCGCTTTTACTTCGCGCCTTCGCTTGTATTCTCAATTCTCTGCTTTTGTTTTGCTGTGGCTGGTTTTACTTGAGCGCAATACACAAATTCCTCAAATACAGATAGTCCTAAGAAAGCCATTTGCAAAATAGTGCCTACTTATACACTTCTAATAGATCGGTGTGCAAACAGTGTAGTTTTAAAGTAAGACTAAAACGTTAAACACGGTGAAAAGTTAAAACAAAACTGTTCTTATATATCGTTACAAAAGGCAAATATGTGTTCCTTACACACACACACACGCACACCGTGCCGACAAAAAAGGGGTAAAAACCATCCGATGTTAGTAACCCTCTTTACTAGACCAAGACGATCCCTTAGCCTCGTTCTAACTCCTGCAGCTCGCGTACCGTATGTCTGTGTGTGCTTCTTTGAACAATTCAATGTGTTCAAAATTAGCAAAATTGTCTACAAATAACTCCATTCCGTCCCATTTTGTAGTTATTATCGTCAATAAAAAAGTAGATAAAGTAAAACGAAAACAAAAAATATAGCTTATCACCTAACAGCACTCACTTACACGCACATACACCGTTCTAGTTCTAGATTCATCCGTCCCCATTAGCCCATGTTAAAGCCAGAGTCAGTCAATGCCGTGTGATACTTCTCATTCGCTACCTGGAGCCGCTTCGTGGATTTCACTTCATAGAACACGAGTTGGAGAGCGCCTCCCTCGCTTCTGGATAGGCGACGATTCTAATGTGGGCCGCCATCATGTGAAGCTTTCATTAAAAATGTGTGACGGAGTTGTAGTCTCGAATTTGAATCATCTACTTATAGCGTTTGCTTGGGGAATTTGCTAGGGGCACGATCGTAGCAACCTGCGCAATGGGTTGGATCATACGAAAGATTGTGTGTTTCTGATCCTTTGTCGCAATCGCTCACTGGCGCGCTGCACGATACCGCGTGACACCGGGTACTATGCGAACAATTCCTTCTTCCCGGACGATGCACGTTACGTCCCTATCCGTAACCCCAATCTCGTTTTCACCGAGATCACCCTCTTTACCCACCGGTGGAAACGGTATTGGTTTACGATTTCCAATTGTTTTGCCTACTGTTGCTTGGCCCGGGATTAGACTGTGACAGCATCTCCTGATATTGACGTTGTAGTTCCAGTGCGCGCTGCATTTCGGCAAGCGAAGATCCTTTGCCCGCTGCCGATAGTGAAGCTAAGTTTAAGAAGAAAAATAAAACAATGTGTTACTGCTAAAGAATACATCATTCATTGGGATCCTATAACTAGACGCTCGTGATAGTTGATAATTCGGCTACGTGATCATGCCTGCTGGCTTAATAGACAAATTGTTATCATCATAGCTTAGGTTAATTACTCCTAGCTAGGGATTTACTTACCAGCGGCCTGTGCCATTGCAAGCTGATAGGAGTACAGGAGCGGCGAAAACTGCATCATTTGCGCCTGCAAGTTGTTTATGTTGCCAAGGTTACCGGCAGCCTGTAGATTTTGTTGGATCCCTGTGACAGTTGCGAAATGGATTAGATTCGATGCGCACCCACAATGCCGAACAAACAACAGGGACACTAACCTCGGACTGTGTGTGTGTGTTGTGTTCAAAGAAAGGATAAAAGTGGATAAAAACAGAACGCATGTTAGAAACGCTTTTGCTCTCGAGCGCCCATCAGCGCGGACGCTTGGAGGACGCGCGTTAGAATGCATTGTTCCCCACACGACACGACACACACGCGCGCGCAAACGTGACACGGGGCGCGAGTGTGGCACGCGTGCAGGGAACGACAAAAAAGGAAACAACACAAAACCTGGACTGTTCTGAAAAGTGGGATTTCCTCTTTTACCCTGTTTCTCCCATTTCCACACGGGTGTGAAGTCGATCTTGCACTGCGCGCACCGATACGGCTGCTGTGGTGGGTTCTGTTTCTTGTCCTTTGTCAGATAGTCGACCACGTGCTCGAGCCCGAGCAGATACACGAACTCGATGTTGCTCGGGTTCGGCACAAAGTGCATCTCCGGTGGCGGCGGTTTTGGCGGTGGAATCTGTCGGCGTAAAGTGGGTCGGATGGGTTAGTGCGTTACTAGTGGATTGCTACGGCGGTCCGCTTTGCGCTTACCTGCAGCAGCGTTTTCTCCAGCTGCTTGCGCAGTGCCAGCTTCGCCGATGCCTGCCGTTGGGCTTGACTTTGGGGATCCTCACGGGCCGATTGTTCACCGCGATCACGCTGCAAGATGCCGAACGAAGAAAGGGGGAAAGGAATTGGAATAAAGAATGATGGAATATCTTATCTCTAAATGATTCATCGCGTGCATTATCAGTTATTGTAGGCTTATTTTGTTGTGTCTACCAGTAACGCTTTGGTGCAAGGAAAAAAGAAATAATAAGCCCTCAATCGACTTCGTATGTCCATTTTATCAATTTGCACAACATCTATAAGTATAAAAAATGTTTTATCGAATATATGCTAATACAATGAATCCAATTTGGCAGGGGTGGGTAAGATATATCTATTTCAGGTACAAAAAAAGACGAGTTCAGCTCCTTCCAACCATTTTCGAAATATATTAATATTGACAAATCTCGTAGAAAATATATATGTGAAGATTTAATAGCCCTGTCCTAGCTGAGTTATGAAAAGCGTCAAAATACTTAAGCCAATTCTCTTTGTTCAAGGCCCGGAGTTGTCTATATGTCAAAACCAACGTATCTCCGCATATCTCGGGGACAGGCAATTCATGATATCAATGTTACGTCACTGCAGTTACATTTGTAATCTGTGTGTAAAGTTTCGTTGAAGAAATTAGCGTAAATGACATTCCAGTGTAATGCGTGGCCATAACAATAACGAAGCTTTAGTCCGGAGTCACCCTAAACTATTATTTTTAAACATCTTGTGTTTAAACATAATCTAAACATCTTTAAACATCATCACTTGATCACGAAAAGAACGCATGATTACGGAGTGACTAAGTGACTAATGTAATACTGTGTCGAGTGATACGAAATTCCATCGTGATCAACGACGCGATAGCAACGAATCGATGATGCGCAATGAAGCCTAATGAGTCGAACAAACTCGCTCTCGAGTTAATATGCGTAGTGTTATGCTACTTTTTGCTGTACAAAAAAAAAAAGAGGACCAAGAACTACCATTATCCATCGCTTCACGCGCGCGCCCTCTATCTCTATCACACGAATTCTGCCAACAAATCACATATACCGAAAAATGAAGCAAGGGAAAGGAGGAACGGCAAAGGAAAGAGGAATTTGGACGGGCAAAGGGAGGATGTGCGTTTGGTGGTGGTGGAGTGGGGTTCTGCAATTACATAGTCACTATTATCGTTCGTCGTAGCCGTTGTCGTCGTCGCCGTCTCGATTGCTTTCTCTACCCCGTCCGAAAGGGAGAAGACTCTCCGTTCGCACAAAATGCAAAACCCGGAACAAGAATAGCGCCGTGCGATCAGAGTTACGCGGACGGGATAAATAGCTGTACCCGATCTGTTATCAATGCTTTTATCGCATTATGGAACTTGTAAACACACGGCACACCACACTCGATTTTATTTTTATCACTCTAATCCTAATGCACTTTTCACACTACACAAATGCACCGCAGAGACACATACATACACACACACATATACGCGAAAGCGCATGAGGAAATAGAAAAAATGTGAAAAAGAGCATTAATTTCCCGTTAACTAGACACTTCCAAATACAGATTGGACTGAACCAACTTTACATTCGCGGTCGACTCACATTGCGCTGCTTCATGGATGCGGTGGGCGCGTTGGTCGGCGTGATCGTCACCGAGGGCGTGATGATGAGGTTGGACGCGCCTCTTCCCAGTCCGATGGGTAACCGCTGGCCGGGGTTGCTCGGTGTGAGGGTCGCTCCACCTGGCAAGGACGGTCTCTGCGTCAGCGACACCTTCGGCACCGGCGTAATGTTCAGCGGTGAGCCACGATTACTGCGAAGGGTGAAAGCAAAGAAAGGGGTTTATTACGTCTTCCGCACGGGGACATTTTCCTGACAGGACTTACTTGACCGGATTCGAGATGGGTTTGCCGGTGGTGGATGACGATTTCGAGTGGGCTGGCAGTGGCACGGCGTTGGTTGGCGTGACGCTCAGCGAACCCTTGGTCAGCGCGGCCGGGATGGAGGCGAGCGGGTTCGTCAGGTTCGGGTTGCTCGGTGTGACGATCAGGTTCTCCTTCATCATCACCTGCTGCGACTGTTTCAGCTTCTTCAGCAGCACCAGCTTCGTTTCCTCGCTGCGGAGCTCCTCGCGCAGCTTCCGGAGGCCACGTTCCCGCTCGCAGATCTCGGCCGCCGTTAGCTCCTTGATCGGGTAGACCGGCGGCATCTCCTCGTCCTCGGACTCGGACAGTCCGGCACCGACGCTTCCACCGCCGCCGCCGCTGCCGCCACCGCCAGCGCCGCCGCAGACGCTTCCGTTCTGTGAGCGGCCGTTCACCTTTGCCGGCAGCAGCACTATGTCGGGCACCTCTGCGTACGATTTCACTTCCGTGCGCGGCCGCAGGACACGCCGACCCGGGATGGGCGATGTGTTGCCGCCTTCCCCACCGATACCGGCTCCGCTTCCTCCTCCACCACCACCACCACCACCGCCAGTTGATGCAACTGCACTTAATGGACCGCCGCCGTGTCCGATCGATCCGGCCGAATTGCTTCCGGGTGAGGAGGCCGGTACGGGCGGCAGGGCGGGGGTGATGGTGAGCCCGGAGTTTTTCGCCAGCGCCCGCAGATCCCGTGCCGTGGATGGTGTGATCGTGATCGAGGACCTTCCGGAACCGAGGCTCAGATCCACCACGGCCGAATCGTCCACTTCCATGCGCTCCATCTTATCACACGCACGCACTCAGCAGCAGCAGCAGAATAAATACCTTGGTGAGAACGGCCAAGCGAGAACTTTGACAGCCGTCTCTTCTGGTTCTCATGTCGTTATACGGACATGTAAAGCCCGCTTCAGGTTACTTGGGTCCGGTCCTTATCGTTTGTTTAGATTTCTGAAACCTTTTTTGTGTACTCCCAATATATTTTTTTAAATAAATTATACATTCCTTATCAGTTAAACTTGACGTCGGAAGCTGGAAGTGCGTGATTGCAGTGACGAATCCGTCCCGTACAAGTGTCTCAAAATGGTGCGCGCCTGGTTTATGGACGACGAGCCGACCGATCAGCGTTTGGAGCATCAGCTGGATCCACCGAAGTTCCTTACGCTGGATGAGCTTCTAAAGAGCACCGGAGTGGAATACTTCAAGGTATGGTATACGACGGATCGAGAGGCTAAATAAATATTACTTTTCTCACATCCCGCCTCCTGGTTGTCTTGTAGATCAACATTCCCACGTACGACACGGATGGTGTGCTGGGCAAGATTCGCAACGATCGTGGCTATTCGTACGAGGACGAAATCACTTGCTCTGAGACGTGTCTACCCGATTATGCGAACAAGCTGAAGTCTTTCTTCACCGAGCATCTGCACACCGATGAGGAGATCCGGCTCTGACGACACCGTGAAGCTATGAAAATGTAAACAAACATCCCGGCTCCACTCCTCGTGCTATTTCTCTTCCTCACCCACCCGCGAGACTCCTAGATTTCTTA
>KZ073042.1:155308-177912 GCA_002091845.1 Anopheles cracens
ACGACATCGTGGTGATCGTTCGCTAGCACAACCACCACCGGGTCAGACTGACCGTTCGACGAAAGGCTGATGCTGGTCGGGGATATGATCGTTGTCAGACGACTGAGGTCGTCTTCATTCTGTCCCAGTGATGGGCGACGCATGCCGCACTGGAAGGAGAGCAGGGAATAGACGGAGAAGACATTATTAGTAATTAGGGAGGACATTTTTTTACCTTTGATGGAGACGCCTGGTGCGTTTAACAATATTATTTCACTTACCCGGCCTGTATCATAAGTGCTGCAGCAACACACCTTTTAGCATTTCCTCGTGTGTCCTGCCATGTGACGGAACGGCGGCCGGGCGGCAAATTGCGATAAAATTTGTACGATGCCGCTGCTAGAGTGACTTGGAACAAAAAAACGCATCGCACGTAATTCGTTCGTAACCGTTTAGCGTGTTGTTTTTTTATCGCCTCAAGCCACAGAAAGGCATGTGTGGCGGCGCACATTGGGCCGAGCAATGGGTGCAAATTGTTTCACGATCAATAGAGAGAAAATGGCGGCCGGCAAGTTAGAAGCATCAACAAGAACAACAGCAACATTAGCTCTAGGGGTTGGAAGGGTTTATGTGGCGCGTTAGGACAACAAAAAGTGAGCGAGAGAGGCACAAACACAAAAATAACGACCCACGAGACTGCTGAGGCCGCGCTGCCGCTGGTGGCGTTTTAAATTGTTCCAATTGTTTACCACGACGGAACGCCGTGACGAACGAGGGTGTACGTGTTTTTTGTCGATAAATGTATCGTGCGCCTCTTCCGCTCTTACTCGCCGAACTGTCGTTGAGCCGTTACGAAACTTGCATTGGCACGATTAGACCGCTGACAGATGGACGTGAGAAGATCTCCACTAGAACCCGGTAAGACCCCGTGATTAAAACTTCAATTTTCATACTGCCCCAAGGATCAAGATTGATCGGTGATTATCGTCCCGCGCTGTTGTCAACCCACACAAATGACGCCGTTCATTACTATCGTCTCAAAATATCGCACAACTTCTTATCGGACGGCTCGAGAGATAGATTGGTGACAGGTATTTTTAACCTGCCCGTAAACAACGCACAAACAAAACAACGCACGCTGACACCCGGCCGTCTCACCTCAAACGGATCGGGCAAATTAATCTCTCTTTGGCACGCGCGATTGTTTTCCGTCCATTCTTCGCTTCTTTATCGCCAGGGCAGGAGTGCGCGCGTCATAAAGTGTGATCTTCTATCGTGGAAGATATCTTCAAAAACGGGTGACACGGGAGCCACGTTTACGCTCAATCATCCCACCCCAATAATCCAACAATTGATGGCACACGCAAACAATAAAGAAGTGAGGATAAGATCAGCTGCACGGTGGTGGTGAGCGGCGATCTTCTAGAATGTGCTGATAGCGGGTAGATGGGCGGATTTATGTGCTCCAATTTCTCCACATTCAGTAGGTCAGTGCGTGTGCGCTGCTCCTGTCTTGTGTCCAACTTGCACATTATCTGTGCGCGAGAAGATGCGCGGAGCGAAGCGAAGCTAACGCCACAGCGGACAAACGATTCGCAAGCAAAAGCTCGAAAAGTCAAAGTATCAAACAAATGTCCAAACACTTCACACTAGCTAACACAAACAGCGTTGTCGAGTCATCGGGCACTAGAAGTGTCCCCGTGACTTGACATTCCCAAAGATCCTGCCACTTCACCTGTGCGTGATGTGACCTGAGCCGTTCCGTTCAGCAAAACTTAAATCTACAAAAGCTTCCTGCTGTTGTTCACTTTCTTTGTGTAAAAGACCTCTTGAAACGGGCTCCACCACTTGAACCGTGGGGGGACGAACGGTAGGCAACAACAAATACTAAATCTGCATCGACGAGTGCAGGGTGGACACTCTTGTTGCCACCACCGGCAGCCCACCGACGGTGTGGAATCTTCCATTCATTTCCACGCTGCGTGCGGGGGTTCATTCATGCGAGCGACTTACTTTACTTTTCCACTGACGGATGTGACAGGCGTGCGCCAGCTTGTAGATCAATCCCTTCGTGCCCGCCACATGATCGGACGGCTGTACGCACAGCATCGCGCGCGCTGTTTGGTTTAGAGTTTAGCCTGCACGGTATTATTTAATCACACACAAACACACTCGCACGTTGCGGTTATGTTTACTCGCTGTGTTAGGCAGAGTCCTTCAGGTTTATTCTTGGCACATTTTATAATCCAGAGCCGTGAGGCGTCTTAAGCCACGCGCTCAGGTCACTTTCAAGTGCACGTCTGCGTCACCTACTGCACTTGCACTTCAGGTGATCGTTGCTGGAATTACTTGGCGATTAAATTTCCCAATCGGTATCAGGCTTACACGATGAAAGCAAACATAGACACACACACACAAAGGAAAGTTTCGATCTTGATCGCACTCACTGCCGGTGGAACCGCTTACGATGCCGGTTGCTAAACTTGTGGGAGCTCGCGAGTCACACGAGTTCCGTTTTATAGCCCGCCGCCACTGGGAGAGAATCTGCTTTGCTCTCAGACTACGCATATGATAGCCAGGCCAGATAGAGCAGACGTATCTCCCATACAGGGACACTCAACACCAGACCGCGAGGTAGACCGATCTTCGTTTGGCATCGGTTCTCGAGGTTCTGGTTGAGTGTCTGCCGCTTCGTTATCATCGCACGGCGCGACTGTCACGCTTATCGCGGCGAGGGAGTATGGGAGTGTGCGACTTTTACATTGTTTCCCAGCGCTCGTCAGACGCATTGACAGCAGTAGAGCACTTGTCGCATTGTCTAATGTAACGATGCATCATCGGCCCTTTCTAAATGCCCGCATCTGCATGCACCATAAAACCAGCGATCGAGCGGCGATTAATTCGTGCGGGTTATCGGGCGAAGCGCCTGGCGAACTGCGGCCCCGTGCGCTGCCACGCTACCAAATATTGACAGAAATCGTTCAAACAGCGATGTTGTTATCGTTGTCGCCGTTGCCGTCGCTGTTGCAGTGCCGTGTTACATTCGCCAAGGTAAACATAAAAACCTGGATAGTAAACAGCGCGTTTCTTTACATTACAACGCCATTCCATTCCCTTGCTGGAAAGAATCCACGGGGGAATGCTGTTGATCTCGCAACAGGCTTACCGACACTATTTGAGAAGAGATTTTTCATCAGTTAACATTTCTTCGAAAACTGATCACACGCGATACTCCTGGTTCTCTAGGACTGCGACAGTATGTCTCAAGAAAGTGTGAATCAACTACTTTAAAAAATGAACAGCGCGTAGGTATTACTGTAAAGAACTTCGATTATGGAGTAGCTTCTTTGCGATTGAGATCTTTTCTTAAGAACTTGGACATTGATGATACAAAACATAACCACTCAACAGGACCGAAGATCTAGCCAATAAATCTTTGCAGCGTTTGCGTTTCACGATCGGTAACCATTCTTGATCACCTCGACTCGAGCCACAGAACATTCGATCATCACTTTGCAGCAGAGTTATTAATAAACATGTGCAGTCCTCCTTCAGGTATTACTGAAGCAAAAATGTGCTAATGGGTGGCGGCGGGACCATAATCCGGTTTCGCCTGGCGATGATTCCTGATAAGCGCTAACAGCACCGACGCATCTTCGCAGACCTCTCGCCGCTTCTTGCTCCAGTGTCATTTAGCAGGTCCAACTAACGTGTGGCACTCGCCGGCGGTTGGAGTGTTCCGGACACCAGTGACAACCAGAAAGAACGGTACCGCACCGATTTAATCTCGACCGAACTGATTCACACCGCAAGATGAGTGGGACGCGGAGAGAAAGAGAGTTAGCACCTTCACGGGCTACCAGGGCCGGTCGGAGTAGGTAGGTTTTAACACGGCCACTTTCCACAGAGTGTCTTCCCACAGAGTGCAAGGTCGTAGTGGCACCGACGTGACACCTCTCAAGCTTGCGCTCTATTGATTCCCTTAGATATTTACACCCCGGCAGAGTTTTTACTCCTGGTACTTCCCATATTTTCGCCACCTAGGCACACCTAGACTGAGTGGCAAAACTGGACAACACCTCATCATGACTTCCCCCACCGTGCACTGACGACATCAGTTTCTTATCAGAGACAGTGAAGCACATTTGTTTACATTGATCACGCTTCTTTCCTCCCCGGCAGGGTAGTCTTCTTGGCTGGGCGCTGCACCGCCGCGTGCTGTCAGCGTAAAGTTGCTGGCGGGGTTCCCATGCCGCATTCGCCACCGATCAAAGATCAGATCATTGATCGATGATTAGGTCGTATCGCGATGTCAGTGCCACGGAGAATCCTTCCAGATGAACACTTCCCTTTGCGAGAGGGCAGCGAAAAACAGAAAAAAACGCTTTAATTAAACTGCATTGGAAGCAGATTGGAAGCAGGAGCTAATTGGACTGATAAAACGCGCACGCTACCCGGTTATCGGCGGCTGGAGAGCCACGGTGCGAGCAATTTCTTTTTCCCACGCATGCATAGCGTGTGTGTGGGCGGAGATGAAAAACGTGCAGGCAAATCGTAATAATATTAAAAGGTGCTCTTATCATTTCATCATGAAGTTAACACACCGGCAATGCCGATTCGTGAATCATACCATGCAAAGCCATAAAAGCCAAATGAGACGTGCGGCGAGAAGTATGAAACGAAATATCTTTATTGCTTGCAGCTATTCCGCATAACGAAGGATGTGAGGATCGAGTCACATAAAACGGTGCACATGTTCCCTCACTTTAGACTGCAGTTGCTCCAGGAACAACACTTTGAAATGAAGCTTAGTTCACAGTATGAATACTGCCAGAAATAGCAATATCCAAAATATGTTGGTGTCGTGAACTCACGAACAAAATAATTAATTTACCGATAATTGATTAACGAATCGATAAATGTTTATTTATACATGACGTATCTCGCTCGAAACCCCCAAAAACGGGGCATACTGCCTAACATGCAGACATACTAAAGTGCTGCTCACACCAATCGATAGCAACAAGCAGCGAAAGAAAACAAACTTCAATTCATCGTCATTAAACCATTTCGTCGTTGAAATATGTATGGCACATCGGAACGGCGGACGGACAGCTCAATCTCACATTCATCATCATGCCGTGCGAACGAGTGGAAGTACTACACACAGAAGTACCTTGTTTGGGCATATTCCCAAAATAATCGGTCCCACAGCACGGCAAGCAATACATCCACTGCATTATTAATCATCCCACACACACATGAAGTATATCCATCAGAGCACATGTGTCACACCGGGCATGGATGCGACAGAGAGGTTTGGGGGAAATGTAAATACCGCAAATGAAATGAGTTGCGTATGAGTGTGAACCAAGAACTTGCGTCAGAAAGGTCCCACATTCCATGCTCCACGCTCTTTCGTGATTGCCTTCTCCGCTGGGAGTGTGAATATGTGTCAAAATCCGGCTCTAAGGACCAACTGGCGCGGACGATGGAAGCAACACAGAGAAAAACAGGAACGACGAAAGATGTGTGTTCGTTTGTGTTTGTTTGGGGGTGGCTTTGGGATTTTATTTTTTGCACCGATTCACCGCACTTCGGTAAAAATACCATTCACGGCTAGTCATATGAGCAGCACGTCATTCGGGCGACGAAAAGATGGTTTGCCAACGGAGAAAGATGGTTCTGGCGCCCGCGTGTGTAAATATTACGCACCGATTTAAGGTGCATCCTGGCAAAATCGTGCAGAGAACAAAACAAAACCCTAAGCTAGGATGTTAGAGGGTCAGGTGATCGTTGGAGTACTCATACAGCTCACGTTTGGGTAGGTAATCTAACGGACGGACAGCTCAATCTCACATTCATCATCATGCCCTGCGAACGGGTGGAAGTACTACACACAGAAGTACCTTGTTTGGGCATATTCCCAAAATAATCGGTCCCACAGCACGGCAAGCAATACATCCACTGCATTATTAATCATCCCACACACACATGAAGTATATCCATCAGAGCACATGTGTCACACCGGGCATGGATGCGACAGAGAGGTTTGGGGGAAATGTAAATACCGCAAATGAAATGAGTTGCGTATGAGTGTGAACCAAGAACTTGCGTCAGAAAGGTCCCACATTCCATGCTCCACGCTCTTTCGTGATTGCCTTCTCCGCTGGGAGTGTGAATATGTGTCAAAATCCGGCTCTAAGGACCAACTGGCGCGGACGATGGAAGCAACACAGAGAAAAACAGGAACGACGAAAGATGTGTGTTCGTTTGTGTTTGTTTGGGGGTGGCTTTGGGATTTTATTTTTTGCACCGATTCACCGCACTTCGGTAAAAATACCATTCACGGCTAGTCATATGAGCAGCACGTCATTCGGGCGACGAAAAGATGGTTTGCCAACGGAGAAAGATGGTTCTGGCGCCCGCGTGTGTAAATATTACGCACCGATTTAAGGTGCATCCTGGCAAAATCGTGCAGAGAACAAAACAAAACCCTAAGCTAGGATGTTAGAGGGTCAGGTGATCGTTGGAGTACTCATACAGCTCACGTTTGGGTAGGTAATCTATTTTTTACACACAGACCGATCGTCCATTTGCCTCGGTAATCTTCAATGATGATGGAGCGTCTTCCAGCCGGTCGTAACGTCGTGCCGATACCCGGAGCGCTGCATTTCTGCCTTATTTATAGAACAGCTGCAGCTCGGAAAGGAATTTGATGAAGTGTTTTTGGAGCTTTCGAACAGCCGAATATAGAAAATTATCGTTGGAACGTGCACAGCACTGGGCAATCTTCTTTTTGTGGGTACTTCTTTTTTGTTTTAAATCAAATTTCACATCATCCCGAGAAGAAGGAAAGATTCGACGAATTACTTGCTTTAAAGTTGAACAAAATGTTCGATTTTTTCAAATAAAAGATTTGCTGGAAGTTGTTGCTCTGTAGATCCAACAAAGCTCGAATTATTAACCAAACTCATTGTCATTTATAATTGTGCATTGTCTACCTAACTCGAAGAGGTTCTGTTTTCTAAACAAAAACATCAATTACACACCCACCCCGTATGTACATGCGTTGGTCAAAACATGGCAAATTTTCGCTGTAAGACGGCCGGTAAAGCATCATCTTGCATCATCATCATCACCATCACCATCACCCACCCGGTCTAGGCTTGTTGTTTGTTTACAATTATACACCAAAATAATAAGAAAAAGCATAAAAAACGAACAAGCTGCCAGCCACACGTTTCAGCCCGGTCGGTTCCGTCAAGATAAGCGGCCGGCGACGAAACACGAGTCGCCGCCGAAACGAAACCTCCACCAGGCGGGGGCTTGTGCTTGTGGCACGACGAATTTGGCGCATCTCGAAGCGGGCAAAACAAACATCATCGGCCAACCGGTCATAACCGCTGGCCCGGCTGGCGTTTAGCGCTGTTAAATGGACGAAAACAAACCGGGCGGCATTAAAAGATGGAAAAAATAACACCGCGGCGCTGTAAAGTGCCAGTAGCGTGCGGTGTCTGCACGACCGGGATTGATGATACTGCGGGCCCGCCGCCGGTAGGCTAAAAATATGCCGCACCAATTTCGACCGCGCCGAGGATGACGATTTGCCGACAACAAAAACGGTTGTTGTTCACCATTGACGCTTTGTTATTACGGGGTGTGGCTGTCGTGGGACATATAAACCTTCACTGAAATAGATTTATTACATTCAATTGTAATGATCTTGATTTTCCAGCATTCTTGATTGATTGTATCTAGAACTTTCGATCGAACCAGACTTCTTATTGCATCTTCCAACGTACAAGTGGCTGAACTTATCCGGTCTTATTTGCATGTTTGATTAACTAGCATTTAATCCATCCGGATGGCAGCTTGCCAGCCGCCCAAAACCTGCGACGAAGGTCAATACCGATCGAGGTACAGGCGTTTGAGCACTTGTACTCTTTGCACCAGCGAAGACTCTCAAGACGGAATAGGATGAGACGCCTCGACGCGTTGGATCCAGTCCAGTGGATCTGAAAGGAGGAGGAGAGAGAGAGAGAAAGGATCAATTAGTGGGAAGTTCTTCATGCAACACTCCAGAACCATTTGAGCAATCAATAAATCGATAAAGACGCCTAATGAGACGGACTGCGGGCTAAACAATGGCTCGGGAGCGAAGCCATACTGCGTTTTTGTGACATTCTTTCTTCTATCGGCGACTAGTTCGCTCGAAGACGCTCGACTACTTGTTGCCTACTCCTGCACCAGTGTGTATCACTCACAATTGGCTTAATGAAGTCAGCTCGCGCACGAGGAATGCCCTGTGTTCGGAGCTGATTTGTTGATTATTCCCGACGCTCTCGCCGATCTATTACTGAGTCTCTTATTAGTTTGCCGGTTGCAGCAGCAACACAATAGCACACACACAAAAAACTACGCAGTTATCGTGCGTATATCGTGCTTCGTTGGTCTCGTCTAGATTCCGATTCCGCTGCAGCAAGTGTCGAACTGACTGACCAGAACGAACGGACTGGTGCGCTCGGTGGTTTGCGTTTACGTGTTCGTCTGTGCAATCGGAGTTTGTTGTTTCAAAAACTCGCGCTCGCACACACACAAACTCTCTGCTCGCTCTCTCACGCTCAAGGCGGCTAGCACAACCCACCCTTATTCGTGGGGGGGTGAAGACCAAAATCGATGACTGGTGGTGACACCAAACTTTCGGCCGCTTCGTCGGAGCTTCAATGGCTTCTGGGAGAGCTGCAACTTGGACCGATTCGGCGCACTAACATGCACACAAGCACAGCAGCGAAACTCGCGATTCTCGCAACCGCAAGTGAGAGCGAACGCGGCGGGTGGCGCGGATTAGTACCAGTTGGCCGCGTGGATGCGTTGTTTTCAGTTTTCGTTTTCCTCACCGCTGTATGTGTGTGCCTCTCCGGTTCGACTTTATCGGCTTGTGCATACGCCACACATTCCTTTGCGGTGATGATGGCTTACTTTTCGCCGTGCAGGCAAAACTGCAATCGCTGTGTTTCCGGTCCTTTCGGTACAGGCGTTTGAGCACTTGTACTCTTTGCACCAGCGAAGACTCTCAAGACGGAATAGGATGAGACGCCTCGACGCGTTGGATCCAGTCCAGTGGATCTGAAAGGAGGAGGAGAGAGAGAGAGAAAGGATCAATTAGTGGGAAGTTCTTCATGCAACACTCCAGAACCATTTGAGAAATCAATAAATCGATAATGACGCCTAATGAGACGGACTGTGGGCTAAACAATGGCTCGGCAGCGAAGCCATACTGCGTTTTTGTGACATTCTTAGCACCAACAGCACTGGCTTCCTCAACGTTCAACTTGTTGCCCACGATAATGCCGCTACTAGAACCTACGAGATACGCCTATTCAGGGTCACGCGGACTAATTTAAGGAACGAACGCTGCAACTGTGTATGGTTTAATCCCATTGACACCAGCGAACCCTATCCCTGGTGTTTGCTCCATAACAGCACGCAACAGATGATGACCTATTGTGGCAGTTTGTACCAGCGTGAAGATGAAAGTTTTCTCACCAGACCTGAAACAAATTACACAACACTGCCAACTGCTGCATTAAGGATCTCTCCTAATGCGATAATACGCTACAATACGGCACACTTCCACACAATACTGGAAACATGGAACAAGGCTGCATAAAAAGGGAAACTAAACACCCTACCTCCCAGGCACGGAAATGGAAACAAACTTTGCACAAACTTCTCGTTCACAACCAACGTTCCCCCGCGACCCTCATTCATATTCAAACGAGAGCAAAAGTGCAACGCTCGGTTTCAACGCTGGATTCTAATGTCCGCAAGGGGCAGGTGGATATTAATTTTCATTACATTCAACGTCAACGCGCTTCAGAGTGTTATTTTTTGCTTGTGTAAGTCACTCGGCCCACTGGGTCATCACGAGGTTGGTGATTCAGCGGTAGCAGCAGCACGTTAACTACATTTCAATATTGATTTCTGGCGTTCACGCGGAACGGTAGAACATTGACATTGACAGCTGTTTGGAAGCGGGGCGAACGGTTAGTGACAGCGCGCGCCATCCACACGGTTCGTTGCTCCAGTTCCCACCGGGTGTTGGGGGAGGCGAAAAATGAATTAATCATACATATTCTAATGCACAAAGCAACTCTCCCCCACACCATCGCAGTGGCTATATTGTACCACCATTGCCGCGCAACGATGGCAGATTTAAGGACTCTATTGAAAGGCAAACTTTGCACGTCTATTAAACTTCACTTTACGAGCGGCATCTTTCGTGCCGCGTGCCTGGGGGATAGCGTGCGCTTCTTTCGATCGGAAGTCTATTGAACGTTCGAACCTGAAGAAGGCGAGTGATTTAGAAAACAAAGCTCACGAAACGAAACCACCACAAGGGCCCGCTCATTTCGCTCCATCAACATAAGGATCGTTAAAAAGTTTTACAATCAGATTGCAATAAATCAGCGCAGGGATGTGAGGCTCTTGCCCGCCACCATTGTGAAGTTCTTCGTTCGCAGGTGGAAATATGGCATCAGTATCGTCGTTTTCGCGTGCTGACAAGCTCGATCGTTTCTTTGTTTTTTGTTTGTCGGAAAGTAGTTCATGTCACGCACGTTTTATTGCAAACAACACTGCGCTGCTGGAGAATGATTCCAGGCGATTGGGGACGTCCCAACGGGACTGTCATAAATCATGAGGAAAGCGAAACCAAATCACTGCGAAACGTTCTATCAATCTTGGTACAAAGGAATGAATGTGGAGCGATGCAGAAATGGAAAGTAATTTCTAACGAATCCGACAAAGCAATCTCAGAACTGGTTTTGGTCGTTCTATTGAGTCTGTAGCAATAACATTAAGAAAGAAGAAGTAAAAAGCAGATGAAAATGTATACAGACGACACGTTTGTTGCGCAATTCACATGTCCACGTAAATTTAAATGCTCACATGTCCATGTCTTTCAAATGACATTCACATGTCCGACTAAAGTGAAGTTTTGTATGAAGCATGCTGGATGCAGTTGGAAATGCAGCTCACTCTGGAACATTCCACCATGCAATCCATTTTTCTCCCGAACCCACAGGACGTACTTGTTATAAAACACATCGTTTCTGCTTCTTTCCTCCGGTCCAATATTGAGGAAAGCATGGCAGAGACACCACCGTCAAGATAGAACCAAGCATCCCACGCACCTCACCTCATAGTAGCGAATCCTCCGACCAACGAGATGAACGATCAGTATTTATTTAAATAAATTACCTCTTCCTCGACTCCCAAAAAAGAAAGAGCATGGTTCCACGAACCGGTTTGTCCAGTTCTTGCGACCGGCAACCAACAGCACCGTGCGGTGCACATCAGAGAGGTGTGCGCGACGCAATAAGCGCGCGTACATGTGGTTGTGAGTGTGGTTAAACGAAGATTTCATTCTCCGGCGGCCTTCGGAAGACCGGTCGGTCCCGTTTTCACGCAGCCGGCCCCAAAAGCCGGCCGGTAAAATGCCGCCATTGCGCACCACACGATTCCGCCGCGCGTACACACATGGCCAATAAAACAAAGTTTAATCACACAAACCAAGAAAGCAACGGCAACATCGCCAAAAATTCACTCGACGGTGTGATGGTGGAGGAAAAGTGCAAGATTCTGGTCCGCGTTCATGTCCGTTGTCGCACATGGCCGTGGCACGCATGGTACAGTTTCTGCGATGAAGAGCTCTTACATGCTCTTGTATAATACTCTCACATTAAAATAGTTTCTAGCCAGAACAAGAAGGCTTCGAAATGCATTCAGATACTTAACCTCTCTTATGACTTCGACTATTGGGAAAGCGTGTCTATTGTGCGTCTTTACTACAATTCTTTACGAAAAAAAGATGAAACCTCTTCAAGACAGAGAGAGAGAAGAAGAAGAAGAAGTTTCTCTAAAATGAAAACTGTTGATAGTTTCTTAATTTTTTATGGATTTGAGAACTCCAGCAGTAAGGTTTGTATGTTTGGGGTTTATGTATTACCGAAACTGAACCGATCTAGAAACAATTCTGGAAGAACAATCGACAAGACTGGATCACTTTCTCTTATCTACTTTCAACGCTTTTGTGTTTTCTAGCACGAGGTTTTTAGCTGCACTTGTGATTCCATTGCTATTCGCAGCCTGTACTTAAGCACAGAAGTTAATGTCAGAGATGCAATTCCATACCCTCAGATCAGAGAGTATTGGCATCAAATAACTTAGGCCAGGCTAATAGGTCGTCTTTTCCTGTTTTGGCTACGGACATAGACATTCGATCACCAGAAGATAACTTTTACAAACAATTTTCTTTTATTAATTCTGATCGACTGATTAGCCAACAGTTGACAGCCATAAATGTGAAAACATGCTCGAGCGAAATCAATAGATAAGCAGTGAAAATAATTCAATAAATTAAAATTGCATTTTAACACCGAACGTCTCCCGACAGAATTGCCACTGGTGCCAGTATTTGCAACTGCGCGTTTGGCGACTTTCAGTTTCAACCGTCCGGCCTCAAGTCGATCCGGCACAAGCTGCAGTACCCACCCTTCGAAGCAGCCAACGTTCGGCCCTCCATTGAGCACTGCCATTGCCTGAAACGGCAGAATGGCACATCATTCCGCGTCGAAGCACGGGCCTGGCCGTTGTTTATTAGTTTTGGCATCACCACACGGTCCGACAAGAAAGAGCAGGGGATGCGATGATGATGTCTCGCATCAATTCGCTTCCAATATGTTTCACTTTACCCTCAATTGGTAGCAATAATTTTTCTGTGGAGTGCCGCGCTATTTATATCGTCGCAAAAGCAGGCCTCTCTCCCCAGCGGTGCGGACACACTGCACCGGCCGGCTTCACTGCCTGCCTCTTTGAGATGTTCCTGCATACGCGACGCCGCGCGAGATCCTCCTTCATGGAACAACACTCGAAATCGCCGACACCGCCGATCATGACCTGACGGACGTCATCATTCGGTGCTGCGGAGTAACAACAGCAAAAAAGCGACGCCATTCAGGCGTACTTTCGCCGTTGCAAGAAGATCTCTTCTCGCGCTGCATTCGGTGCCCGGTGCTTTGTTAGTGTTTCCACTTCCGGAGGAGGAGGGCCGACGTCGCCGGTTTCGTTCCTGGCAATCTCGCATCATCACGTCACGGAATGCAGCATACAGCGCGCCCCCGGTACCGGACATGGCTTAAGTGGAGACATTGCCTTTTGTAACCATATACCAGTCGGTCGGTGCACTGTGGAAGCTGAGTGGAGCATATCTGCATATCCCACCCGGAGCCCGGCCTGGGAAAGTTCTGACGCAACGTCAGCAAATACAGAACTTACCAAGGCTGCATCATGACCGGGGGAAACGTATTCGGAGAAGAAGTGTAAGACGGAGAGAACTCGAAGCTTCGAGCGTAAGTTTGCTTGCTTGTAGGAGGGTTGTTTTGTTGGGTTGTTTCTCTTTCCGCAACAGTCAGCACGTGTTGGTTGGTACGCTTGGAATAAACCGCCACTGATTGCATCATCCACATTCGTAGGACTTCGTTCAATCGAAAATTCATCGTCCTCGGCCGAGTACCAGCATGATGTACGCTGCGCGTTCCATATTCATGGAACTCAAGCGCCGCAGGGAAATCGTACAAATCGTACTCTCCGCCGGAACAAACATCCCACCGGAGACCAGACAGGCGTGTCGGCGTCGGATCCGACAGCCAAACCAAAAAAAAAACGATGCATCGGAAGCCATTATCCAGTATCCCAAAGGGGCGTCGTCGTATGGACAACGTTCGCCCTTAGTAGACAATCACACACACACACACACCCGACGTGCAGCGGAGCACTCTGGATAAATATTTATCTCGGACTTTTGTTTACGAAAACTGCCACCAGAACGCTCTCTGATCTCTCTCTCTCTATCTCTCTCTATTCTGGAAAAAGAGATACGACGTTCTCTCGCAAGTTATGATGGGTTCGGGCAGTACCTCTTCATTGGACGGATGTAGGGGAGCACTAGAGGCATCGAAATCGGATTCATTTAGGCCTACGTGACTTAGGTCGTGTATGGGGCATTGGCATGAGGTGGGACCGATAGGCCCGGAGCTCAGGCATGGCCATTGTGGTGGAGGTCGTACATTCCAGATGCAAACACAGACAAGAAATATCGGATTAATTAAAATGTTTGCCCCGTATGATGTAACTGGAATAATTGCGAGAAATAAGCTTGATTAAAAAGAAGTGAAAAGCGATTGAGAGCCATATAACTTCCAGTTCGAGTTGAGCCATATAACTTCCGTAGAGTTTATCTATTACGCTTCAAAATAAAATAGAAATAAATTTCAAACTCATTTTTGCAATCCTTGAGCGCGTTTCACTTTTCGCGAGAGTGAAATCGTTTGCATTTGCTCGAATGGCTGAATATTGTCAATATTATCGTCCGCAGTCATTACCTTGTTTACGCTAAAACACACACACATGCTGGAACCAACCCCTAATAAGGGGTGAGTTCACCCCAAAGGCGCGTCGGTGTTATCGAGCCAGTTTGGCCTTGAAAAGTTTTTGCGCCTCACAGGACGCGCGACATCATCGACGGCTTCGAAGCGTCGCTGCGCTGACAGGAGAGCGCAAAGCCGTATCCTTGCCGCAGGAACAGGAAATTACGTCGCCAGCGACACAACAAATGACGACGCATTTCTTCGTCTCAGGCTATGCGTCACGGAGGACGATGATCGATTGTCGGACGCGGCTTCTGGCGAGTGTTAAGGCGCACATCTTCACCCGGACGTTGGAGCTTGGGACATACTTTCCATTTCTGTAGCCGTGGTCGAAGCCAGCAGCCTCAGATGTTGCGCAAGAAAACACCACTCTGTTGTGGTGCCAACTTTTCGCCCGTTCGTTGTCATCTTAGTTTCATGGCCCAATTTCATTACTCTCCGCCGGAACAAACATCCCACCGGAGACCAGACAGGCGTGTCGGCGTCGGATCCGACAGCCAAACCAAAAAAAAAAACGAGCGGATTTCCTGCACGCTGTCTCTGACGAATACAACTTTGAAGTGTTGCCACTGTCTTCTTATCATCCGAACAGCTGTCTAGTCTAAGCTTGTCTAGCTTGTTTCATTTGGAAACTAAAACGAACAAAACAATGTTCCCACCTTATCAGCCAATCCCGAGTTCGATTTAATCCCATCGCGGAACAGAAATCACAATAAAAGCGCTCCACGGTACTTCTTCGATAAGATACGCGACAGACTACGGTGCTACGGTGGTGGTGTTATCGTTATCGGAGGGCGGAGTGGGGGCCCTAATTGGCAGCATGTTGTAATCGACAATTACTACGGTACCGGTACCCGCCTGCCAGCTAATAAACCGATGCGGAAAATCCCTTGCCAGCGAGGCTTTGTGTACGAACCGTGAGGAATTTTAATTATCTTTCCAGCCGATAAATCACCATTCTGAACGTCGTGTGACTGTTTTTTTTTCGGGTCGAACCAGTGTCGAAATGGGGCGCTCTGGCTATCACTTTCAATTCATTCAATAGCCCAAAGCAAACAAACTCTCCGCCGGAACAAACATCCCACCGGAGACCAGACAGGCGTGTCGGCGTCGGATCCGACAGCCAAACCAAAAAAAAAAACGATGCATCGGAAGCCATTATCCAGTATCCCAAAGGGGCGTCGTCGTATGGGCAATGTTCGCCCTTAGTAGACAATCACACACACACACACCCGACGTGCAGCGGAGCACTCTGGATAAATATTTATCTCGGACTTTTGTTTACGAAAACTGCCACCAGAACGCTCTCTGATCTCTCTCTATCTCTCTCTATTCTGGAAAAAGAGATACGACGTTCTCTCGCAAGTTATGATGGGTTCGGGCAGTACCTCTTCATTGGACGGATGTAGGGGAGCACTAGAGGCATCGAAATCGGATTCATTTAGGCCTACGTGACTTAGGTCGTGTATGGGGTATTGGCATGAGGTGGGACCGATAGGCCTGGAGCTCAGGCATGGCCATTGTGGTGGAGGTCGTACATTCCAGATGCAAACACAGACAAGAAATATCGGATTAATTAAAATGTTTGCCCCGTATGGTGTAACTGGAATAATTGCGAGAAATAAGCTTGATAAAAAAGAAATGAAAAGCGATTGAGAGCCATGTAACTTCCAGTTCGAGTTGAGCCAAATAACTTCCGTAGAGTTTATCTATTATGCTTCAAAATAAAATAGAAATAAATTTCAAACTCATTTTTGCAATCCTTGAGCGCGTTTCACTTTTCGCGAGAGTGAAATCGAAATTTCACCACAACAACAAAGACGTTTCGCACAAAGCAAGGAACACGCTGGTCCTTATTCGTCCTTGAGATACTCAGGCGGTCCATCATCTCATGCTCCGAATAGAAATTGGACGAAAATTTTGCAATTTACCTGCAGAACTGTTTCACCTCTACAACATTTCAGGAGAAACAATGCCCACAAACCTTTACATCTCGCATCTCGCCTTAAGGTAAATATAGCCGTAGTGGATTACCTTTTTCCGCCAAACCTTCCGTGCGTACTTTTGTCCGGACACTGGAATAATCGTTCACCCACACACACACACACACCCACACGTTCTCGTTCGCTTTCGACCGTCGCACGAACTTTCGCCGCCTTTTCCGCAGCGAGACACGACGGTAGCACTATTCTTAGTGCCGGGAAATCACACAAAACCACGCAACACACTGAGGGAAAAGTCAAGCTGGAGGCTCAAAAATTACATTCCTTTGTGTAGTATTACACGGTTAACACGCAGACACACACACACACACACACGAAAGGGGCTGGAGCAGCTTTACAGCATATCCTTGTTCCGTATCCTGGCGTTTGTGCGTGTGTATGGATCTCGCTCTCTCTCTCTCTCTCTTTCTCGCCGTGTATGTGTCCCTTTTTTTCGCCACAGCTTTTTGGCACAATTCTCTGTTGTTCTCTCTCTCGTGGGTACAACACCTTCTTGGCTCTGCTCTGGCACGTCTTTACTGCAGCGCGTACGGAGGAAAATCAATTCCACCCCGGGAGATTTTTTTTTCTCCGTTATATCGTATCACGCCGTATCCTTTTCCACAGTCGTCGTTAGTGACGATGGAATTCGACGCACAGTTGCATCATTCGCACATGCAAATCGCAATCATAGCTCCTGCGGCCGTATTAGCGACTTCGGCCAAAAACCCCATCCGACGACCCGTTTAGCTAATGCACATTCACATTATAATTGCACATTCACAGATTGGGCGGGTGGTTCGGAGAGGTGAAGGATGTAATTTTTGGAACCCGATAGAATCACTCCGCGCACTTGCCGTTTTGTTCACTTTTTGCTCGTGGGCTCGACTTGCTTGCGAGCGACCCGGATTTCGTGACTGGCCCGAACACGGTACGAGTTGTGAATAACTTGATCGTTCGCTTTTTTTTTGTTGTTGCATGAAATCGTACCGGGAGGAGGTGTCCTTAGCGTTTCTCTATTTCTCAAACAGAGGTGTGAGAGAGAGAGTGCGAGAGAGAGAGTAAACTTTATCGAATATCCTTTCGGGTTTCAGCTAACCGTAAGGTCCTGTGGCTACCGTCCGGAAATCGTGAGAGAGCTTTCGCCTCACAGCTTTCGTAGGGATACTTCTCCTACGTCAACGATTCTCGCTCAACTTAGCCAGGAAGGCAGCGGCTCGAGTTTGGGTGAGTCGGAAAAAAGTGACCTGTTTACGTCTGGGCGAGAGACGAAAAGAACAATCTACATCAAATGTTCTTGCGTGAGCTCGTGCCGTAGAGAAAACAGCCACGCACACTGAATTCTGAATTGTAATTCAATTTAAACTGCACAATGCACGTGCTTTCGTTTGAGCAACAAAGAACTGTTGCGTTATGCAAGCGAAAACAGACTTAAAGCGTAGTTAATATTAGAGTTTTGTTATCGGGTAGCGATTTTCATAACAAATTAAATCACGTTGTTTCTCTCTCTGAGGCTTATATGAGAAGTGCAGATGTTTAAGTTTAATAACAAAAGCTAAAAGACATTGTTTACATGAGATTTATTTTAAACAAAAGACATGATTGATTTGCGCTGTATATAATGGAAACAAACCTAATTTAATGCCGTTAAGGGCATATATATTTACTAAAACGACTCTACGTTTTGATATAATAGTATAAACACACAACTCTATCTTCACACTGTATAACATTATATTCCTAAAGCTTCCATAATAGACATAATAGATGATCCATAATAGATGATCTCATTGCTGCTCCACTAACCCATCCCATCCAGTTTTCCAGCGTCGGAATGTTTTGTCGATTTTCATTTCACCTTGTTCGTAAATAGTCGCTGTGAGTCTGGCCGTCGTCCTTCGGAAATCAAACCCCTTCCAAAAGGATCATGCAAGCTAGCTACACTTCTCTAGGAACACTATCTGGCTCCTCGCTTCGTAGTCAGAGAGGGAGAGAAATTGGGAGCATCGGAGATAAAACCCAGCGCTCCACACGTCGTCGGAGCTTTTACGTTCCATTCATACAGGTGCATTTGATGGGGGGGAGGTCAAACGGACGAAATAACGGAGGTATGTTGTATATAAAACGGAAGGATAGAATCTCTAAAATAAACATATAGCAAAAAACAGCACCCACTGCTATAGATGTCGTATGGAAAGCGCAAGCTGAAACAAAGCGAAAGCAACGCAATAGCAAGAACTAAACGTGAAAACACATTCGGTCAGCTTTTGCTAGCTTTGCGTCAGCAATGCATGCACCCGGTCGGGTCCGAAAGGATGGATGCAAATTAAAAATAGCCCAAGACGACATAATAACCTTCACTGTCGCATTCCACCCGGACGGGGAACACACAACCGCCGCCTCACAATGCTCGGTATTCACCCCCGGGGGGAGACTCACCCCCCGGGGCACGATGATTGTTGGCCCTAAATTTAATTTGCGCCCCAACCGGAAGCGATGGCCATCGTGTTATATTGAGCCGTTTGGAAGTTATTGGATTGCTTTCGCTTGGGTAATAATATCGCTATCGAAGTTGATGGCTGAAACGGAAATCGAAAATTAGAAAATGAGGAAAAACCTTCTGTTCTGGGTGTGGAGGGGGGGAGGCTTTACTTAACGTGCCACGTGCCACATGGATGGAATAGCTTTTGCTGATTCTTTTTGCAATTTTGCAAACAGCAGCGCTACAGCCGATGGTAAGCTGCCGATTTTGCATTCGGAAATGTGTGTCGCGAAGAAGCGAGACACACAAAAACAAAAAGCTTTTGTGGCAGATAGAACTCACTGGCACTGGATTTAGCCGTGCAAATACGATATGTTGTGAACCCTTTTTTAAATTCCCTAATTTTTATTTAATTCGATTAGCTGATTCAGAAAGTAATGAAGAAAATGAATAGATGTTTCGGAAGGATTTTGAATAACAGCTAAGGAAAAGGAACATTTCAAGTAAATAACGAGACATTTTAGCTACATTTTAACCATATCATTAGAATGTCCCACTACTAATGTAGGTAGAATCATGCGACTACTGACGCACGAGCGACGCGGATCAACGCACGATTAATAACGAATTGTCGAGAGCGAGTGAAATTTAATCCGCCGAGTTGTTGGCAAACCGATCGTCGCGCCCCATCGGCATCGCGGTTGGCAGAGTGTGTTGCCAGCAGCAAACCAGCAGGGCCGGTTGTGCGAAAAGAATATGCAAATCACCCACTATCACTCACCAACACACACACACAATCAAACACGATCGCAACCGAATGACGTAATCGAGAATGCATTAATGCCGCGCCCGGCCCATCACAACGTTGTTCTTTATCATCCGGAGCCTTCCGTGGGGATAAAATGGCAATATCGTAGTGGTATACAATGTGAACATGTCGCAGAATATTGCTTCTGATGCTGTTTGGTGGTAAGTTTTGGTCTTTTGTACTTCCCGAGTAAAGCGTTCAAACCCATCAACAAACGCATCACCGTCACACCGTGAATCTGCAATTTAGATCGCGATAAATCTATTCCGATAAAAATAGCTCCGAAAAGTTACACGATCAGCATGATTTGCGTGAAGCCTGTGCGATTGTGTAATTTGTGTGTTGATTTGCACCGAAATTCTTCCCGATCTTCCCGTCAATCGTATCGCGTTGATAAAAACGTGATTTGTGCGGCCATGCGTACGGGCAAGGCCGAATCTAATCGAAACCGACAAAGACGCTAGAATGAATAGAAGTCTACCCTAGCATTGAGGGCGAATAGCAACAGCGAGAAGAGAGAGAAAAAAGGTTTTAATCACGTAGTTCGTCGCCATTCATAAAAGCTTTTGTGGCAGATAGAACTCACTGGCACTGGATTTAGCCGTGCAAATACGATATGTTGTGAACCCTTTTTTAAATTCCCTAATTTTTATTTAATTCGATTAGCTGATTCAGAAAGTAATGAAGAAAATGAATAGATGTTTCGGAAGGATTTTGAATAACAGCTAAGGAAAAGGAACATTTCAAGTAAATAACGAGACATTTTAGCTACATTTTAACCATATCATTAGAATGTCCCACTACTAATGTAGGTAGAATCATGCGACTACTGACGCACGAGCGACGCGGATCAACGCACGATTAATAACGAATTGTCGAGAGCGAGTGAAATTTAATCCGCCGAGTTGTTGGCAAACCGATCGTCGCGCCCCATCGGCATCGCGGTTGGCAGAGTGTGTTGCCAGCAGCAAACCAGCAGGGCCGGTTGTGCGAAAAGAATATGCAAATCACCCACTATCACTCACCAACACACACACACAATCAAACACGATCGCAACCGAATGACGTAATCGAGAATGCATTAATGCCGCGCCCGGCCCATCACAACGTTGTTCTTTATCATACACTTCTCTAGGAACACTATCTGGCTCCTCGCTTCGTAGTCAGAGAGGGAGAGAAATTGGGAGCATCGGAGATAACACCCAGCGCTCCACACGTCGTCGGAGCTTTTACGTTCCATTCATACAGGTGCATTTGATGGGGGGGAGGTCAAACGGACGAGAGTGTCCTGGTGTCGCTCTGAGAGTCGGTCGGTCGGGACCTCCGCGTAGCAGGGACGACGTGGATCCTCCGGTTGCATAATCGATAAACGCGAGTGTGCGCAACGTCGCCAACAACCGTCCCATTCTGAGGCACTCGCCTATCACTCGACTCGATCTCGGCACAAAGCGGAAAAGCGTTCGTGCCCGGTTATTGATAACCCGATGCCTCCCTACCATCCCCCCACCACTCTCTGATGGCAGTCCTTCGATAGATCAACACAAGTAGCACACCTGCTCTTCGGTCAAACGTGGATGGGGAGCAAAAAGAGGGAAAAAGAAACAGTTATCGCTGGCACAGGTGCTCAGGAAATTGTCAAGGTTCCTGCTTCCGGTAGCGGACCAGCCGCCGGTAGCGAGCACGTAACGTGAGGTAGGACACGATGCGGACGGGCGCACAAAAGTCGTGTGACACAGAAAGGCCCCAAGGAAAAGGGAATTCAGAACCCCGAAAAAAAAGCAAAACGGAAGGCATTTTCTTTGTCGCCCGACGTCAACCATCTGTCTGGGGTGTTCTTATGCTCCGGCCCGGTCCCATCAATATCCTCCGCAGCTTACGGTCATTAGCGCGTAAAATCCGAGGCAAGGCCGAATCTAATCGAAACCGACAAAGACGCTAGAATGAATAGAAGTCTACCCTAGCATTGAGGGCGAATAGCAACAGCTTTTGCTAGCTTTGCGTCAGCAATGCATGCACCCGGTCGGGTCCGAAAGGATGGATGCAAATTAAAAATAGCCCAAGACGACATAATAACCTTCACTGTCGCATTCCACCCGGACGGGGAACACCATTAAAACGATTAATTACCGCACGGTGCTGTTTGGCGTACTGCTGGCCCGGAACCAGGAAGCGCCGGGTGCGCTGTTTTCTGGCAGAAAGATGTTTAAATCGAGATTTTATTTCTGGCAAATTATCAGAGCCCCGCGCTGTGTACGCTGTTTACCTGCCGCTCTAATGGCGGTTGATAATCAATGAGAGTTCGCTGTTAGGGCGTAATTCGAATGATGAATTGATTTGTGTGGTAAGTTGACAAGGGTCTGAGAAGTGTTGCTGTAGAGCATATTTTATATATTTAAAACATGGAAACAACACATTAATCTCGACATCATTCCTAACGATGGCGTACTTGGCGTTTGTGACTCCATCCAGAAAGTTCTCCACTTCCCTTGCGGGGACACAGGGGTGTAACTCAACAACAACAGCACCACAGAAGGCATAAAAATGCATAGCATTCCAGCACCGTACGACCTTCACCGCATTTGCAGTCGCTGCGAATCGAAACGTCGCTTAAAATAAACGCATCGCAAAACGACGGAAAGAAAGACGACTCCGACATCGGGGTGCGTGCGATGCATTCATATATCGTCCGATACGCGACCCCGCGTTGGTCCCGGTGGAACTGTGTGCCTATTTCCATGCACCCGACATTGATAAGCTTTTTATAAGAAACGACACTAGCAGGCATATGCAATGCAAACGATCCAGACGGAACCAGTGTGTGTGTTGGTTGGAAATATTATTGCTTTTTTATTGTTTCCCTA